>LOJH01015534.1:0-11179 GCA_001685095.1 Ellobius talpinus | reverse complement strand
AGAGAGAGAGAGAGAGAGAGAGAGAGAGAGAGAGAGAGAGAGCAGACCACAGTGTTCTTTTCTTTTCCCTTAAGGCCTACACCACTGTATCAGGATTTGGCACCATCCTTGTGGACAGGATCTCAAGCTGATGTTCCAGATGCCTGACTGTGTGATTCACGTAGCATTCTTCTCCGGGATGAAGGATGTTGGGGAAGGAACTCAAGACCTTGCAGCATGCTATGCGAGTGCTCTACCACTAAGCTGTGCCCCCAGCGATAGTCATTTCGTTTTTTGTCAAATTTCACTCACATCTGGTTTTCAGGTTTTCTCTAAACATCTAGCTCCAATTTCCCATGGTCTCCTGAGTCTGACTCATCTTTCCTTGGTGACATCACCTTCCATGAGAGCTTGAAGCCCAGGAGAAAAGAAAAAGCTTAGGCCAGAGTGACCCCAATTCCAACGAGCGCACATGTTCCTTAGAATCTGGCTACAGTGCACATTCTGGCTGGGGTGTATCTTACTGGAAGAATGCATGCTTTGCATGCTCAAGGTCTCGGATGCATCCTCAGCATGGCAGAGTTAAAGGAGAAAGACTCTATACCGATGGGTCACATTAGGTTTCAATTTTGTCTCTGTGTGGAGCTGTTAGTCATTGTCCAGACACCATCGCTTCTGTCCCTCTCGTTTATTATGTTTTTCTGGTTTGGTTTGGTTGTGGTTTCCGACATGGAGTCTCACTAGAATGACTTCCAACTTACTTGAGGCCCAGGCTGGCCTTGAACTCTCCATTTTCCTGCCTCACACTCTGGAGAGGCTGGGGTTTATAGGCTCATACTACGACACCCTACTCTGGAGCCATCCTTTAAGGGGAGAGACAATAAGGCAGTGGTTCTTAAACTAGAGCATGACCCGGAACTCCAGAAGGTGGTTGAACTGGAGTTTCTGACTTAGGAGAACTGGGTAGGGCCTGAGGATCTGCTTTGCCAACAGCTCTCCCAGGGGCTGCCACTATGGTCAGGGCGACAACCAAACTTTGCAAACCACCTCTCTCAGTCATGCACTGGGCATTTAGCCCAGGGACTCTCACCAAGCTGGGTTCTCCAGAGGCCCCCACAAGACAGTTTTATTTGGTCTAAGGCACACAGGTCACATAGAAAAATCAGATTTTGGTTTGCTTCTGTGGCCAAACTATGTCTTTGACCAGACCTGAGCGGTTTCCTCAAGCTCAAACCCACAATTTAAAGATATAATTGCTACCCAGAAGACAGAGTTTCTGTGGTCATGCAGACCTCTTCCCCATTCCATGGCTTCTGCTGTGTGCAGCTCACCACAGAGGGGTCTTGGGGGTGACGCAGGCGAGCCCATCAAGTGCACTTTAGCCTCACTTCTGGAGACTTCAGCCTCAGGCCTGGAGCCATAGGAGGGAGGGGATAGATGCCACCCCCTCAGAAAGCTGGAGCCACCACAGCTTTGGAGACAGACTGGGCCCAGTGCCACCCTCCACAACTGCCCTGATCAAGAATGACCACCCAGCCCCCAAACGCTTCCCTAAGGCCTTGAACTTGAGAGGGCTGGCAGGCAGGTCTGAATGGGAGCGGAGGGGGGAGGGGTGAACTAATGGAGGTCAGAGAGTAACTGCTCTCAGGACTTTTCTTCCTGGACAGGAGCGCTGATGACTTTGGCGTAGGGGTTGGAGAACTGCATCACCTTTCACTGGAGAAGGCAGGTGCATTGGTACCTTTCACTCGGTTTCTCTTGTCACAGCTGGGTGACCCTGAGTGGCCTTCTGTGCTGGAGAGGTGACAATTCCTTGCAGGCTCAGCTCAGAGGATTAAGTGAGGTGGTGTCATGTGATAGTTCCTGGTGCGTACTAGATGCTCAGCAAGTGTTGTTGCTGCCACCATGGAAGTACAGATAGGAACTATGATTTCATTCTGCAAACAGCCTGAACACCACTTCCCTACCCTGCCTTCCTGCACCCTGACCTCACACCCCCACTCCAAACCCCCACCCGGGCCCTCTTCAGGCCTCTGTGGCCTTCTGCTCATGAGAGTTGGCTTATAATCAAAAAGCACCTATTTGTCCCCAAAAATATTCATTGCAATAGCCAACCCATATTAAGCACCTAACTCACTGTTCATGCTCAACGCTGTCTTATATTAACATAATGCTATGTATAAGCATGAACCATAGAAGCAATTAAACATTCTGTGATACTGAGGATGGAGCCCAAGACCTGGCACGAGCTAACCAAGTGTACTTGCAATGCCAGGCCTTGATTTTTGAGACACGGTCTAGCTATGGAATCCTGGCTGGCTATGAACTCATGGTCCTCCTGCCTCAGCCTTCCCAGTGCTAGGGTTAAAGATATATATCACCACACCCAGAAATGTATTTTATTTTCAGCTGTGATTTTAAAAAAATGAAACAAAAAATAAATTAAAAAAAAACTTGCAACATACAAATGGTCACATCTTTGTTTTTATTGCTGGGGACGGAACCCAGGGCCTCTGGCATGCAGAACAAGGTTTCACATAACTCTAACATGCCACCTTAAATCACTACATCTTAAAAAAATTGTTTTTGAGACAGGGTCTCACTACATAGCCCTGGCTGGCCTCAAACTCACAGAAATCTACCTGCCTCTGTCTCCCAAGTACTAGAATTAAAGGTGTTTCCACTACACCCAGAAAACCACTTCTAAAAATTAATTTCCAAATTACTTTATTTATTTTGAGGTAGGCACACATGTGCCATAGTGAGTATCAGAGGACAGCTCTGGGGGAGTCAGCTCTGTCCTTCTACCACAGGATCCAACAGGTTGCAGGGCTTGGCAGCAAGTGTACCTGCCGAGCCGTCTTGCCTGCCCACTTGAGCTCACTTTTGAGCACACAGTTCCATAACGCGAAGGATGCTCACACCGCTGTGCAGAACTCTCACAGTCTGGACTTTCATCTTCGCGTCATATCTTTGGAGACCAGATTGTGTCCTATACCTGTAGCGTATCTCAGTTCCACAAGGGACATCTCCCACACCCAGTAGTTGCTATGTGATCGGGGCTACCCAAATGGCTTGAAGGCCCTGTTCATGGAGTGGACCTGGGAAGGAGCTGGATGCTGTCTGCTGACCACCTTGGGGAGGAAGGCTCCAGTGGATTGAAATTGGCTGTAAGGGAGCAGATCAGAGTCAGGGAGACTTGCCTGAGAGGAAGCCTTGGCACAGAGCCCTGGGGTACTCTAGGGAGACGGGCCCTTCCTCTGTCCAGTACTGCTGGCGACTTTGGCAAAATCCCATTACCTCTCTGAGCCTCCGTAGACCCTTCTGCAAATGGGGCAGTGATAGGCTCTCTCTGTTTTCCTGCCTTGATTTTCATGAGGTCATGCAGGCAGAGAGCCCTTGGCACTATGCTGAGCAAATGTTGGCTTTTGTAATTACTGGAGGGAAAGGAAGATGAAAACATGCAGCAACCGCTGAGTTTACAGTCTTATCTGCATGGTTGTACTAGAAAGGACAGCTGTTGGAGACAATTTCTCCCAACTCTAGAAAAGAACCGTAAGATGCTGGGTCCACTTCCCTGAGGCTGGACTGGCAATGAATGTGCCCCTTGCTCCGCATACACCCTAGAGAGCTTCCTACAGCTCCCATTGGCTACGGAGCAAAGGCTAAACCCTCACAGGTTTTCTGGCAAACACGCATCTTCTGTTCCCTTCACTGCTCTTCAGAACCCGGGTTCAAATTCCAGCTCGGACTTGCTGATCACCACCTTGTGGAGTTTGTTTATCCTCTCTGTGCCCTGGTTCTCCTACTCATAAAATGAGGTAGAAATAGCACCTATGCCATTGAGTTGGCAGGAAAATTGGCTTCTAAGTATAATGGATCACATCACAGTGTGTGGCAGAGAGGGAGGGAGAGAGGGAGAGAGTGCATTCGAGGGGGCTCTCAGCCCCCTTTCTGGAAACTTCTTTCCTGGAGTCCCTCTCCTGATGAATTCTTGATATCTGCCCAGATCCATCCGTTCGTGCCAGCTCTTCCAAGAAGTCCCTCGCAAATGGCAGTCACCTTCCCTCTTCGGTGCCCATGGCCTTTCTGAGGACTAGCCTCTCCTCTTGTCGCTTTAGCAAGCTGTCTCACAGCATGGCTGTCTGGCTGCCCCATCTCTATCCTGCCGGGAGAGAAGAGCTGGGCTGTGTACAGTAGGTATTCAGTACGTGTGGGGGAGGTCAGGGCTGGGGGACAGGTTGACACACGGGTTTGAGGACTGTTTAGAGGTAGAAGTGTGTGTGTGCGCGCGCGCGTGCGTGCGTGTGCATGTGTACGTGTGTGTGCGCGTGTGTACGTACGTGTGTGTAAGTGCGTGCGCATGTGTGTGTGTGTACTTGTGCCTATGCCACATGTGAAGGTCAGAGGACGACTCATGGGAGTTGGTTCTCTCCTGCCATTGTGTGAGTCCCAAAGACCATACTAGATCATCAGGTTTGGTGACAAATGCTTTTCATTGCTGAGCCATCTTGTTGCTCCTGCTTCCTCGCTCTCCCTCTCTCTTTTCCTTCCTCCCTCCCATCCCTCTTATGTTTTCTGAAGACAGGATCTCAGGTAGCCCAGGTTAGTTTCAAGTTCACTATGTACCTGAGGTTGACCTTGAACTTCTGATCTTCGTGCTTCCTCCTCCAGAGGGCTGGGGTTACAGGTGTGCACCACAGCCTGGAAGATGCCTTTCCTCTCCACATTCTGTAAACCCCCTGTCCTGCGGGTGTGGGACAACAAAGGGCAGGCGACACTGACCTATTTTCCCTCCAGCCACCTGCCTCTTGCAATTGTGCTACAGGTGAATTTGTCCCTCCAAAAGCCCAGGTTGCCCCTCTAGCCCCTAGGATGTCTATATCCGCAATGGGGGCCTTTAGAATGGCGATTCAGTTTTAAAACCAAGTGGTTAGAGAGCTTGCGTCTGCATGAATGGTGTCAGTGTAAGAGGAGGAAGCCCAGGTACAGAGCAGGGCCATCTGCACACAGACAGGGGACAGGCTGGACGAGCACAGCAGTCATGTGCCAGCCAAGGAGTACCCTCCGCAGAACCAACCCAACCAAGGAGTACCCTCCGCAGAACCAACCCAACGCCGCCACCTTGACACTTCAAGCCTCCAGACAATGAGAAAATGCATTCTGCTGTCTGAGCCATGCAGCTTGATGTCTTGTTAGGGCAGCCCTGGCTGACTGGAGGAGATGAGGGAGAGAGGAGCAGGCTGGGGGGGCGGAGAGAGCTGAAGAGCCCTCCTGACTCTGGATTGGGAAGAGGAGAGTGGAGACTCACCCTTCATATCCAGTGGGAATGCCTGCTGCTTGGGACCGATATTTTATTCCAAACAAAGGCTTCCAGGACTTTCTATGGATGCACTCTCATATTAAACCACACACTTTAGAAGTCCTTTCCCATTTCTTATTTAAAGGCAAAATGGGGGTGGCCAGTTAGCTCAGTAGTGCTTGCAGCCAAGACTGATGAACTGAGGTTCATCCCTGAAACCTACGCGGTGGAAGAGAGAACCAGTTCCTGCAAGCTGTCCTCTGGTGGCATGCATGCACTCCATACAGTAGTTAGTTAATTAACTGTAAGAAAAAGTTAGAGGCAAAAGTGTATCTGGGAGTGGCAGTGCACACCTTTGAAACCAGCACTTGGGAGAAAGCAGAAGGAGAAAAATCACCATGAGTTTGAAATCCAGTCTGTGATACCTAGTGAGCCCAGGGCCAGGTAGGGCTAAATAGTGAATCCTGACCTCGAGAAATCCATCGGGGCTGCTAGGATGCCTCAGTGGGTAAAGGCACTAACTGCTAAGCCTGATGAGCTGAGCTCAATCCCCTGGGCCCACACAGTAAAGGAGAGAACCGACTCCTGCAAGTCGTCCTCTGGCCTCCACAGACAGGTTGTAGCACATGCACACATGTACACACACACACACACACACACACACACATGCGCGCGCACACGCATGCACGCCTTTTCTAAAGACAGATGAACACAGACTCTGCCTAAGAACCTCTGACTCTAGATCAGTTTTCGTAGCTGAGACAGGATCTCACTATGGAGACCAGATTGGCTTTGAACTTAGTCTCAGTGTCTCCAGGTCAGGATCACAGGAATGAGCCTCCATTTTAATAAAACAGGATATTCATGAGTGTCAATGGGGGCAGATAAAGGCTGCAAAGCTGGACCTACCACCATGGAGCCTTGAGCTATTAACAAATCAGCTTGATCTTTCCAACTCTATTCCATGGATTAGTCAACCCCCTTCCTCCACTTCACACACATGCACACGCACACGTGTGAACACACACACACACACACACACACACACACCTTTTCCGGGCTTAGCTGATCTTATCCTCCGCACTTGCCTCCAGCCTGTACAGGGAGGGGAGGCACCAAGCAGATAAAAGCAGCCACATTCTTCCCTTCCAGCCTGCCCTGAGCACATGACACTCCACCCACTGTGGGCAGGTGGCCACTTGAATGAGTGAGGGTAGGGCCAAGGGCTTGGGTGCTTGCCATTGGTGTCCCCAAGTCATCCGTTCCCTGGGACCAGATGACAGGGCTCCTGACTCTGGGCCTGGTGGAGGAGGTGCTCTCCCATTGACTGGGGATCGCACAGGGTGCCTGGTGAGAGGAAGGGTAAAGAGCACAGAGATGGAGGACATCAGCATGGAGGGGTTCGCCACAGTTGTGTCGCCTCCTCTGCAATCTTTGGCTCATCCTGTCCTCAAGAGGTAAGGCCAGGGTCACCTCCAGAGACTGTAGGAACAAGGCTGGAGGTCCTGATGTTTGCTAGTTGACCAAACATCACTT
Organism: Ellobius talpinus; assembly: GCA_001685095.1. Classification (NCBI taxonomy): domain Eukaryota; kingdom Metazoa; phylum Chordata; class Mammalia; order Rodentia; family Cricetidae; genus Ellobius; species Ellobius talpinus. The sequence continues at coordinate 4,362 of LOJH01015534.1, read as the reverse complement.
CCGGTTGGTTTCTCTTTGAATTAAAAATAAATTATAAAGTCACAAAAACTGGAGTAAACAGGGACAAATATTAGATCATAAGTTGAAGTGTATGCCCAATCTTATGTTCTTTTGTAAACCCGTTTGGCCAAGTAATAGAAACTTGTTCCCAAGCAACCCAGGTGCTCACTGGACCACTCCCCGAGCCTCTCAATTCTAGGAAGCCCATAGAGTTTTCTGGGCTTGGTGGTGCATTCCTGGAATTCCAGCAGCTCTCAGAAAGCAGAAGGTTCACCACGAAGTTGAGGCAAGCCTGGGCTACATAGTGAGTCCCAGATCAGTCTGGGCTATATAACTAGATTTTTTTTTAACTTAAAACACCATCAGCAACTATCAAACTGTATTTCCTGCTATCCCCCCACCATTTTCCCCCAACAGCCAAGTTTTTCAGGCACAATCTTCCTTTCAGATCCACAGGGGACTCCCTCCAGGACCTAAACCCTCACTCTTAAGTCCCTCATACAAAGTGATTCAGGGTTTACTACTACCCAAGGACTTGACTTGGCATCTCTAGATTACCTATCATGCCTACTACAATGTAGGTGTTGGCTATATTGTTTGGGGCATAACAGTAAGAAAGGTATCTATACATGTTCAGGACAGATACCTCTTAAAAAAAATCTGATCTGAGATTGCTTGAATCCGTAGATGAATACAAGAAACCCATTGTATTTTTATTTATATTGGAGAGAGGAGGGGAAAGAGAGCGGGAGAGAATGAGGGTTCTAACAAGCCCATGACGGTCAGAGGGCAGTCTCTGGGAGCCCACTCTCTCCTCTGCTTTCTCTGAGAAAAATCTAGCTGTGCTGTATGTTCTAGGCTAGTTGGACCAAGAGTCCACGGAATTCTTTTGTCTCCGTGCCTTCTACCTTGCAGTAGGGGTACTGGGTTTATGGGCACATGACACTAAGTCTGACTATTTTTACATAGGTTCTGATCATCAGGTTTGTGTGACAAGGGTTTGTACTCCTGAGCCATCTTGCTGGCCCTAACTTTCATAATCTCAATTTTCCAGGTAGTAATTCTGCCTGGAGTCTTTTTCCACACTGCTACAAAGCTAAGAATGTGCTTGCTTATTATGTTTTTGTGATATAAACAATATACGTTCATCATGGGAAAGTGGTAATACAGAGATAAACTAAAAATATTATCCTTAGTAACCCAAGCTCTTGCTTCTAAGAGGTAATCACAATAAATACCCTGATTAATACCATCCCAGATGATTTTTTTTCCTATGTACATAGATATACATAATCCTACAGGTTGTTTTAATCTGGGGATTGGTGGGGACTGGCTAGCCTAGAACTCTCCATCAGACTCCTGAGAACTGGGATTACAAGTTGTCTGTCACCGTGGTCAACCCTACAGGTGTGAGTGAATGAGTGCCTGTATGTATAGCTCAGTGTGCTTACATGTATAGCATATACATGAATCGATAAGAGGACAACCTTGACTATCATTCCTCAGGTTCCTCTACCTTTTGGGTTGAGATGGAGTCTCTCATTGGCCTGGAACTTTGCCAAGTAGACTTGACTAACTGGCCATAGAGCTTCTAGAGAACCACCTCCCATTGCAACATCTCAACTGGGGTGTGACAAGCTTCCACCTCCCTGCCTGGCTTTTTATGTGAGTCTGGGGAGCAAGTCTGGGTCCTTACACTTACAAGAAAAGTGCTTCACCAACTAAGCCATCTTCCCAGACCTCACAGATTATTTTAAACAATAGCACTTAATCACCTTCCCTAACGGCCTCCCATATTCCTCTGTGGGTCTGGACTGTGTATAGCATGCCAAGCTCTCCCATTCCAGCCCACATTTAAGTTTTCTTTCCATGAGCATATGCATTGTTGTAGAAAGTCTTGACAGAAAAGATGGGACTGCCATGGGTGTGTTACCTTTCTAGATCCAGTTGCAGAACTTAATCACCAGGTGCCYGAGGAAATGACAGATGTTTCCTTAAAAGRTCATTCAAGGAAGGGCTGGGATGTCACTCAGGGATGGAGCATTTCCACAGCATGCTGAAGTCCTTGGGTTGCATTGCAGCACCTCCGGAAAACTAAATGTTTTTTTAAGCTTGATGTAATGACATATGACCATAATCCTAGACTTCAGAATCTGACGCATAGAAAGATGGCATCTGCTAGACCAGTGTGTGGCCGGGGAGAGAATTCAAGGGCTAGGGATATAGCTCAGTGGTATATTGCGTCTAGCCTGGCACAAGACCCTGGGTTCAAGCGCCAACCCTGGTGGGGGCAGGGCAGTCAAGTCTTTCTGGTAGCTGTGGCCATCTGAGGTCTTAGAGACTGGGAACCTCGGTCTGGGTTGACTGAGCACATGTCAAGCTGTTCCTGGAATTGAAGCCTATGTAATATAGATCTACACTTGGTGGTAGAGAAACCTACAAAACAGGTCAGGCTAAAATCCACCAGGCATGACCACTCGGGGGCGGGGTCAGCATGTCAGGCAGCAAGGCATCTTATCTAATCTAGTGAGTTGGAGAAGGCTGCCTGCTGAATGCGTCTGCCTGAGAGAGGGTACCAGTGGCTTTCAGATAGCACACATGGCGCTTTCTCATCTCGTTCATAATTATTTATGTTGAGGTGGATTAGAACACATATATAATTAGTGACATCCAACCTGTGATTTAGTGGATATTGTTGCTCAGGACGAAGCTGAAATGGGTATTTAAGCAAAACCAGGAGTGAGTCAACTGAAAGAAAGATATTAAGTAAATGACAGCATAATTGGTTCCCAAAGACAGCCCATCTCGTATCATGATGACCGGGCCCAAAGACATCCTCCTATAGGAAGCAATCAGTCTTCAGAAACAGAAAGACAGGAAGCTGTCGTTAGTGACACTCTGGACCACGTTGGTCTACAGAGATAACCTTACAGGATTCTTCAACCATCTGTCCACTGAACTACAGAAGTCAGAAGATTCTATAAGTGAGCAGTCAGCACAAATGTGCTGCCCACCCTGGTCTAGTTTTGTGAAAGCAGAACTCCTGCCTCACAACTTGGGGCAAAGGCCTCTGAGCTGTGAGCCGAGCTTCCCCATCCCACACTCTCATCTTTATTTGGTTGGGTTCAGGGGTTTGTTTTGCTTTGTTAGATAAAGTCTTGCTATGTAGCCCAGGCTGGCTTCGGAGTCAATCTTCTGCCTCAGCCTCCTGAGTGATAGAATTGTAGATGTCTGCTGGCCCCATATCCGTGTTTGAAGTTAGGATTTTTGTTTGGTTTGTTTGAACTCACTAAGTAGCCAAGGCTATTCCTTTCTGCACCTCCCAAATGCTGGAATCACAAGTCTTCACCCCCATGTCTGTCCTTGAGGTGAGATCTCCAAGGGGACCTGCAGATTTAAGATTTTCTTCATGTTGGCCTGTGAAGGGGTCCAAGTCACACCCAACTGTGGCTGGTGACGTTGGTCTCCAACTATTCTAATGCTCCTGGGCCTTTTGTTCTAAGCTTTTGGCTAGAACTGGTAAAGGTGAGGCAGAAAACAGATGATACATGGTCACTGTGGATGTGGGCCCCCAGGAGGTCCATCTACAGAAAGGGCAGCTAGTCACTTCTGGCCACTTCTCTTGTCATAACTTTCACTGGCAAGCAAAGTGAGCTCCCATTATAATTAATGCTACTCTCTAATGACACTGCAATTAGGAAGACAGCTGTCTGGCACTTTTAGCGATGACCAGGGAAGGACACGGTGAAATGACACCATGGGAGGAAGTTGCTTTAAAGCAGAGGGAAGGAGGAAGACGGGAGAGAAAGAAGAAAAAGGATAAACAGGAAGGTGGAGAATGGAAGCGGGAGAGAGGGCCGGATCTGGGGTCCGGACATAGGTGTGCAGTTGCCTATGAGTTGGGAATGCTTTCCCAAGAAAAGCTTAATAGATTTTAAATTTTAAGAGTCAAAAATTTAGTTTTAATCTGGTCATTGGATGGAAATATTTATAAGAGGCTGTATCAAACTTTGAAATCAGAAAAAAGCCATGACTGGCCCTGCAGTGACTGGGACCTTGGCACAGAGGGCCACTCCACGGCACTCTTGGACCTGGGCTGTGTCCCTCTGGCTCTTCAGTCACCGTCATTTACCTGTCACCACTACAGAGCTGCAGTCCATTGTCTTGCTGGCATGACGCAAGGCGCCCCACCTTTGCCCATATTTAAAATAGGTCTCTTTAGTTCGGTCTGTTTTTTATTGTGTTTATTGAGCTATACTTTTCTCCGCACCCTCCATTTCTTCCCCCTCACCTTCTACCTTCTCTCACGGTCCCCATGCTTCCAATTTACTCAGGAGAGCTTGTCTTTTTCTACTTCCCATG
>LOJH01015533.1:0-11200 GCA_001685095.1 Ellobius talpinus | reverse complement strand
CTGGCCTGCAGGCATACACACAGACAGAATATTGTATACATAATAAATATATAATAAATATTAAAAAAAACTTTGTAAATTTCACACCTTCCTGTATCAATATGGTGGCTTCTCAGTTCCTTCATCTTGATTTCCTTTATTAAGTGGACTTTAAAGTCTTTGCTTATCTACAGTAATTTTTTTAACTGATTTACACCAAGGTTGAATTTAGTAAGAACAACCTCTGCACACTACCACTCAAATACTGTAAGCACTGGATCAGAAACTATAAAATCCTCAATATAAAAGTTGCCTGAGTTTTTTTTTAAACCCCTCTACTTCAGTTTTTCTTGAAGACTGAACAGTAGCTATTAGACACTCTGGGGCTTACGATGCTGAATGTCTTCTGGTCCAGCTCTTCGGACTCCTCAGCTATGGGAACTGGCTCTCCACTTGCAGTGATATGAACCGGAGCATCTGACAACACAGACTTTTTAGACCGGTCTTTACTTTCAGGCTTAGATTCATTCAACTGGAAAAAGAGAAAACAAAAGCCCAACCATAAAGACAAAGTGATTAGCTCTTTTACAACAATTACTCCTGTTTTCTTCTACAAGTACTTATTTTCCAACTTCATCCGGAGATCTCTCTCCTTGAACATGGCCCACTTTTACTACTGCTAGGTTTGTTAATAAAATTTCCTTGCTAATTAAAGAATAAAGTCTTCTTTGTAATGTTATCTTCTAAAGAAGGCATTAAAAAGTGCTTAAACCAATTCCTCCCTTCAACTATATGCCCACATAAACTCCCGCAGAACAGTTACTGAAACTGGTTTGGACTAATGCTCTTATCTTGTATATGGGTTCTGAAAATTTTAACTTAGAATCCCTTTACTAATGATGTGTGCAATATTTACCTTCTTCTAAAGAAAGCCAGTCCCAGTCCCAGTCCCAGTCCCAGTCCCAGTCCCAGTCCCAGTCCAGTCTCATTCACTTGGCAAGGGTTTGATCTGTCTCAGACATGTCTCTATCACACACTGATGATCTATAATAAACTACATTATAAACCATCACAATTCCCTCTCGAAAGCTCAACTTCCCTTCCACACTGAAAGCGGCTGTCACCTACTTTATCGTCATCTTCGTCAGACTTCTCTGATGGCAGGGGAGACGAGTCACTCTTTATTTCTTCTTTGATTTTTATGGACTTCATTGCTTTATTCTTTTTAGTTCTTGTTTTTCTCCTCTTTGAACCTCCCTAAAAGTAATTATTCATATTTAATCAAGTCACTGATTTCCCATTTTAACAATATCACAAACACTCATCTGAAACTTATACACATATCTTTGTTGGTGATGGGCTGCACCAAGCTTAGAGTCAATGGAGAAAACACAACTTACTACACCAAATATGTCAATGTCAAAGTTACTAACCACTGTAATTGTTCCTTGAAAGAAAGAGAAGTGAAGTTTTCCCTGTCAGATATCATCACCTACAACTAAATGTAGTAGCATTTCATTTGTATTTTAATAAAGCTTGCTTGAAGATCAGAAAAATAAAACAGCCACACTGGCCAGCCTCACAGAGCAGACAGAAATGACACACACCTTTGGTCCCAGGAGCTACACTAGTTTGCCACCATCCCAGAACTAGAGAGGATTAATAAACAGGAGGAGACAACTCTCAGGCTCAGTCTTATTTTGAGGTTTCCTGGAGGCAGGATCACCATTTTCGGACTGAGGTCAAAGTAAGAACCAGTGACTAGCTAGCTGCTTTGCTTTTCTGCTCTTAAGGTTGAACCCCAATATCCAACAGAACCCACATGGGAGCTTCTAACCATGTATTATCTCCAGTTTCAGGAATCTGATGCCCTCCTCTGTACTCCAAGTGTACCAGGCAACACACACAATACACAGACACACACCAAAAAAATATTCATACGCATACAATGAAAATAAATTATAAAAAGTCTTTTTAAAAATCTTTGTTGAAGTGCCTCATAATGCCCACAACCCTTGACACTGTCCATTAAACTTTAAATATTTTGAAATAAGATCTGAGCCTGGCCTCTCCAAGAGCATTCAGTCTACTGTCAAAACCAAAGAAAACTACTAAATTAAAGAACCAAGCCGTTTCTACTGTAACCATGACAACCAGTATGGTCAAATAAACGGAAGAGTGAACTGGCTTCAGACATGCACAGGTCTAACTTACTGCACCACAAAGTCTCTGCGCTTCTTTCTTTGCAAGGTCTCGGCTGAGCAACTTGATGAGGTAGTCTGCACGTGTCTGTAACTGTTTAGCTTGTGGTTTTTTATCAGGATCATCTGGAAGAATCTGAAAAAGAAAAAGCATTTTTCAAGTTGTCTTTCATAAATAACATGAAAAATTTGCTGGTGAAAACCTACAATTTAGGGTGGTGGTGGCTCACGCCTTTAATCCCAGCACTTGGGAGGCAGAGGCAGGCGGATCTCTGTGAGTTTGAGGGCAACATGGTCTACAAGAGCTAGTTCCAGGACAGGCTCCAGAGCAAGAGAGAGACCCTGTCTCAAAAAAAAAACAAAAAACAAACAAAAAGAAAAACTACAATTTATATATAGCTCACACACTAAAGCTTTTAACATTCACAATATTGTTGGAATAGGGTGTATAGGAGACCACAAGAACAGCAAGTTGAGTATTAGAAACAGTACTGTTTACAGACAGCTACAGAATACAGGTTTTACACCTGTATCGTATACAGAGATTTCATTTCCTTGCAAGCAAATTCATTCTTCACTCACTCCTGGTTGTTGCTTGTTTTCCAAGACAGAGTTTCTCTAGGTAGCCCTGGCTGTCCTGGAACTCACTCTGTAGACCAGGCTGGCCTCAAAGTCAGAGATCTGCCTGCCTCTGCCTCCCAAGTGCTGGGATTATAGGTGTGCACCACCAATTCCTGGCCAATTCTTCCAGCCTTACTATTTAGCCTTCACTGGCCTCAAACTTGTAGCAATTCTCTTGTCTCTAAGCACTAAGATTACCAGTGTTCACTGCCATGTCTGTCTCTTGGGAATAAATTCTATGTAAGTATACCTACTAAAAAGAAACCTCTCAATTTAGCCTGAAACCAGGAGAATCAGAGATCTAACATGGTGAGACCGGTACTTAAAATTAGTAATTTTTAAGAAAGGGATTATTATAGGACTTTAACGTTCCTTTTTTGTTTCTTTTAATAACGGAAAGATTTTAACCACTTAATGTGAAGGAAAATATACCTGTCTTATAACAAAAACATATTTCAGAAATAAATATCTTAAGATATTTAAATTCAATTATTTTATTAGAACCAAGCTCTAATGTAGAAATCACATTAGAAACTTTATTTCCTTATTCTAAAACTTATTTTCAAAAAATTAGAATAACAAAAAGCCAATATTAATAGTCAACAGAGTAAAAAGTAAAAACAACTTAAGTACCTTGTGAGTTAAACTGAGGTCAGGATCCATTTTAATCATTTCCCAGCTCCCATAGCCATACTCATAGATACCAATTAACAAATTGGAATCATCTTCTCTGCCCCAGTCTATATCAAAGTGAGCTGCCTTTGTATGGCACGGAATTGTGTACCTGATATTAATGGAAGAAATTATTGTAAGTTAGTAACTGTAATATAAATTTTTATAATATTTAAATAATTAAAACTTTTTATCAAAAATAGTCAATAATACAAAAATGTAGCAAATGTTCATAACAAAATTACTGGGCAACAGAATCTGATAGCGTGAGGGACTCACTGCTTCCTTTCCTCTGGGTCTGAAGGAATGGATTTATGCAAAGGTATCAGCTCGTCTTCATGAGCAATGACCAGCTTCGCGTTCACTTGTACTCCTGATATTCGGAATGTTGGCCCCTTCACTTTTCCAAGTCTGCCACCTTATTTTTTTAAACAAGAGTATAGAAAAACATATCTAAACATATCTATATATGGCTACCTACACATATCTATACATAATTATGTACTTCTACAAAACAGCTTCTGTTGTTACTTATGTTAACATGCATTCTATTATTTTGCTAAAAATAAAATCTTAAAATTCACTATATATACTACTAACTAGACCAGAAGATAAGAATTCACAGAAAGTCCCTGGTGTGACTGTGTCAGTAAGTGCAGGGGGGAGGTTACCACCAGCGGCCCCTAGACAAGAATTTCATAAGGATTTCTCCAGTACATCAGATTACTAAATCTTACGTAGATATTTTTCCTTATGTAGATGAATGAGAAAATAAGCATAATAAAATTACTATACATACTCCAAACTAATGCCACTGCTGGGTATTTAAATTCTCTTCATCCAGTGATGTACTCAGAAGACAGCACAATAGCAATCCCAGAAATTAAGTCCTAAGCAGAACACTAAAGTCCAGACTCAGCCTTCAGACTGCAGCCCTGCTCTCCGCTCTGCACTTCCCACTCAGAACGGCTAAGCGTCTTTTAAGACGGACAGACAGGTTAACTGAAGGATTCACCTGCTCGCTCTGTCCCTGAAGAACTGTCCTTCAAAGCCTTGACACAGCCATTGTGCACCAGCTCTCCCAGTCTTCTGAGGTCTGTTTCTGACTTGTCGACCAGTTCAGCATCTCGAGCAATCGCATCTAATCTGTAGCAAGACAACACCGTTTCCAGATATGTATGTTAAATGAAATGACACAATTAAAAAAAACTACGTTTATTTTATTTCGAAATCCATATCATTCTATTGTCTACCCTTTATACTCTATATAGCAAGTACAGAAAACAGAACACTAGAACAGCTTATCAGAGAATCCATTTATCACACATTCATGAGCAAAAGGTAGATTATATATAACCATAAAAAAACACTCTTCAGATCTGACTGAAAAAGGAGTGATAAGATTTCATAAGAATTATAAATGAAAAGGTCCTGAGATTTGTATTGCCATAGAACTGATAAAGATTAGCCATGCAAATATTGCTGCATTTTTAAGCAATCCAGCTCAAAATAAAATAGAATGTATCCCTATTTTGTGATTTTTTTTATGAGAAAGGAATGAACAAACTAATTTGAGTCTTTGCTGCTCTGTATTCAGTGAATTTAGTACAAAAGACAAAAAAGTCAGGATTCATTAGTAACTTAGTCCCTCTATAATAAATCTATATTCTTTCTTAAAAATTAATGAAAAAGAATATAAGATAAACACCGAAAAATACGCTGCAGTTGCCAAAATACAACTTAAGGTGTGTTTTGAAGACATTTATTTAAAGACAAAATTCTGGAGACTCAAAACTCATACAAACATATTCAGTAATCAATCTGCAACTTGGTCCCTACCAATTTCTAAAAATGTTCATTAAAGCAAATTTAATCAGAAGCTAAACTGAATGGCAACTAAATAAATAAACATGACAATACAGTACACCTTTCATAAATGTATGAAAATGGCAAATGGTATTTACCTTTCCAGAGGGCCACCAAATTTCTTATAGCTCTTGATAAACCTAACAGAAAATAAATGTTTGGTTCAAATGTGTTCTATAAAATTGTGTTTATATATGTTTGTGTGTGTGTGTATATATCATATCTATGTATACACATATATATATATAAAATATATAGGTGGACTGGGGATGTAGCTCAGTGTGGTACAGAGCTATCTGAGAATGCACAAAGGCCCTGGATTTGATTCCCAGCACTGCAGAAAACAAAACAGTAAGCAGACACAGATACACACCCCTCCCTCTGTATTCAAACTGCATATGGAAATAAGATGGAATCAGGCATGGTAGTGCACTTCTACAATGCTAGCATTGGGAGGCAGAGGGAAGCCTGAGACCCTGTGTCAAAATAACAAAAACCAAAGCAAAGCAAAGCAAAACACTTTTTGGTGGAAAAAAAAATCTTAAAGGACTGTTCCCTAATTTAAAAAAAAGAAAGAAAAAAGAAACAAAAAAAGCTATAAATTGTTAGGACATTAAGTTATAGGAAATAAAACACTTTAACACCCAAGAAGAGGCTAAGATAGCAATATAAATAAAACAATAGAAGCTAATTTTTATTTTAGAAATTACTTTATTATTTTCATAAGACAAAAAAAAGTTTCAAAGCTACCACAAGTGGAGTGTCTCCAGAGTGACCAACCACAGGGCCTCATCACACTCCCAAAGCTGATCAAGGCTTACTCAAAGGGTTAATTCAGGTGAGCGTTATACCAACAGTGGAAAACAAAAATTTACGTCACAACAAAGCAACTTAAGTGGTTGATAGATGAAGGAAAATATTCAGAAAGTAGATGAAATGCTTCTTCAACTAAAGACAGAAAGTCCAGCAAATCAGATGGTCACAAAACTTCCCTTAACAAAAACTAACAATGCATTTAGTTTTGTTGTAGGGACAATGAGGAAGAACTTTGTCAGGTCTATGATTTAAAGGAAAAGAGTTAAAAATAACTGGAAAGAAACAAACTTGTAAAACACAAAAATGAACAAGGTTTTATCAACTTTACAGATGCTGCATCAGCTAAGCTGTCTTCACTCCCCTTGAAGACCTGTGCACACAAGTGTATTCTAAACAGAGGTACACTAATCCCCATGGCCAGTCTGACTTCCACCTGCCTAAATCAGACACACAGCTTTTTCCTTTTCTTTCTCTCTCAATGCAATTTTATTATTCAAAGGGATCACTCTGAACCACAGTAAGAGGAAACAATTTGAATATTCAAGTGGTGTAACAAAAATAACATGAAAACATTACACGTCACACCTTTTTTTCCAAGTTATAATCCATATCTAAAAGTAGAACTCCGCAAATATCTATTCTACCCTCTAAAGCCCCTTAATCTAGTTTTTATATTCAGTTTTATGCTCTAAAACCACCAAGTTAACAAGATGGTGATGTGTCCTCTTACCGCCTAATTTCCGCATCACTAAATCCTTTAATGTTCTCCCGAGGGATGGTGCGTGGCCGCCCGCGCTTCTTTGGTCGTTTCCTTTCCGAGATGGAGTCACTGTCAGAGCCAGAGTACCGCCTGCTTCTGCTCCGCCTCCCTTCACTTCCATTGAAACTTATCTGGAAACAACAAACAAAGAATATCCCCCAAATACAGGGTAAGAAGCCTTTATCTTATGGGCAAAGACAAACACAGTGAACCACTATAAAAACTTTCAAAACATTAATCCACAAGTGGAAACTATTCCAAGGCCAAAAGCAATTAATAATCAATAGAGAATGATATAACATGTACTGATGAGGGGTTAATGAGCTTAGTATTTGAAGCTTAAGAATAAAACAAGAAAATAACCAACTTTCTATAAAAATATAATGGCTATTAATTGGCAATCAGTTAATTGGTATAAATACAAAACTGTATGAGGTCAATAATACTTAAAAGAAAAACAATGAAATACAATTTCCTTTTAAGTGTATTCACTTGGTAAACACTGAGTAAGCAACAAGGATCCTTATCTGCACTGCAATGAAACTGACAACAATGGGCAGAGGTCTTCTCTGTCTGCATTTATTAAACAACAGGATAACTTGGCGATATTCTATCACATGCATCAAAAGTCATCATTCTGCTGACCCACACACACCACTTCTTGGCATTTTTCCTTGGAAATGTGAAGGTGATTGTCCAATAAAATTCTTTATATAATGGAAAATGAAGGAATTCAGGCATTTACTAAAGAGGAAGTAGACAAGTAGCCCACAGGATGGAGTGCTGAGAAGCTACTCAAACATGTGTTGTAAAGGGATAAAACAAATTCCAAATTAGCATGAACTAAAGCTAATTAGCCGAATGCGGGCGATTTTAAATGCTGTGTTGATATATTTTACAGCAACATCGCTAGGTATATATATCTGGGGAGACAGAGTCTTTAGTATTTTCCTTCTAAATATCATCCTCCATTGCTTTTTCTAAATAAGCTGATCAGATATTTTCAAAAAAAGTCACACAGGGCACATGAATACCTATTTATAACATTTTTTTAATGAATACACCAAAATATAAACTAAGTCTCTGGAGGTTCCCAAAGCTTTGTGTGCTAAAGGTTACGTAGGTCAGTACATTCTCAACTGTTTTAATTTCATCTTAACCTTTCAGAAGAACTCACACTTTGTTATGTTTCCTGTGCACTACTGAAAATGTCACGCTGGAGTCTGCAGAAGTAACCACAAATATGACATACCATATACAGTAACCTTATGACCATATACAGTAAGTAACCTTATGACCATATACAGTAAGTAACCTTATGACCATATACAGTAACCTTACTTCTGCCTGCTGTGTAAGTCAGTAGAATACTGCACATACCCAAACTGAAAGCCTAACTTATAAAGCTATAACTTTTAAACATACACCAAAACTAAATCACAGAACAGCTTCAACATCTAAATCAAAGTATTTCCAAGAAGAGAAGAAATCAAAGACTATAAGCAGGTACAAGGACTAAGCCAGCTGCAGTTTACTGAAGGTGAGAATTACCAAACACAAGAACACAGGACACCTGTGATCAAGGGCTGCAGTAAAACCCCCAAAACCTGTGCTGGGTGTTTAGTGAAGCCCAGCAAGGCAAATGAATGAATGACTTGGGAAAATTGACTTTCAGAGTCCAAACCTAAGAAAAGGCAAAGCCAACTTTCCCAAGCTTACAGATTCTTCACTCTTACTGAGAGCATGGGAGAAGACCCCCAAGGAACAGAACAAAGAACAGAGGTTCTCACTTGTTCAAAATGTAGTAAGATGCCAAAACACTCAGTAATAAATACAATCTTAAAGTGCAATACACTAACAAAAGGAAAAAAGAAATCTAGTACTGGGTGTTTTTCTTTTCCTAAAGATATTAAAAACATACTGTCCAACCTCCCAACTAAATTATGGACCAAAGAAGTCAAAGTGAGAGATAATACAGTAGGTATCAAACAAAAAAAATATAACAAGAGATGATAAACTTTGGAAGATTCAAAAAAAGTTGTATTTAAGAGAAAATTACAGTACCAGATGTGGTAAGTGAAGAATAATCTTAATTTAGTTTCTAAACTCACATCTTATAAGAAAGTAAAAAGAACAAATTAAATCAAAAGAAATGGTAACAGAAAAACTGGTGGAAAAAAAACCTAGCTCACTGAAAAATAAAGCTGTACCTAGAATGATTTTTTTTTAAAAAAAATGTTACCAGTATTAGGAATAAAGGGCAGGTATCCTTAAATACCTTAAAGACATAAAAATAACAGAAAGTTCATACCTGTAAGTTCAACAACACGGAGAAAAAGGAGAAATTCCTCAGAAGAAACTATCAAATTCACTCTGCAAAAAAGATCTCCTAACGGTATTTATCCATAAAAGAAATGGAAGTCAGATAAAATCTTCCAACAACAAAGACTGCAGACCAAGATAGTTTCCCTGACAATATCCATCATTTAATAAGAAAAATTCCCAGATCTACACAATAAGCCAAAATCGGAGGAAACACTTTCCAACTCATTTTATTAGGCAAATTATCAAAGAAATTAAGAGGAAAAAATTATAGTTACTGTTCATAAACCAAACAAAAAGAACATTTACTATAAGCATCATGAGATACTGTTATTATAACAATATTCTAAAATCACACAGTCACCTGCTTTGCACAGTTTCTCATTCTTGGAAGCATATAAATTTCTTCAAGTTCCTTCTGTCTTTCTTCCTCTTCTAACCGTCTTCTTTGATCTTCTGGAATGATTTCCTCCCAGTTCTTTGAATTTCGCTCAGGTTCCAATTCAATGTCATCTTCATCCATATTTGAAAAGTTGGCAACCTGATAAATTCCAGAATTTTAACAGAGTATAGCAGACAATATTTAACCCTATGTAATCAATTATTTATTCTTTTCATCAGCCTCCGCTGTAACTGGAGCTGTCAACCCAGCTGGTTTCCCCCAATGAAGTACAAGTCATTAATGCCAAGTGTTCGAGGTCAACCTCAAGACCCCTCCTCACTATCTCAACAACCAAACAAAAACCTAAGTATCTCAAGACAATGACTATAAACTTAGCTAGCTCTGCCAATTACATAGTTGTTTCTTCATTAGAGTAAAGTAGATCAAGCCAGCGGACCTCTCTGATTCCTCTTTCCTGCAATGATTCTCTGTGCTGTTACATAGCATTATTAGTAATTAATAACAGAACTCAAGGCAGACAACAAACTAGTAGCAGACAAAATAACAAGAATATAGAAATGTGTTGTAAAGATGCCATATGACCTTCTGAAGGAATTCCTAGACCAGTCTATGAATTACTAGGCACAAAAGGATGCCCCTCCCCTTTCATAAAGACAGAACATGAAGAGTAGCTGACAGATTCCTCTGTAAATAACTAGGTTTCTAGACCTTGGCTTCCTTTCCATTTCTAAAGGAATGGATAGAAACTAACCTGTGAAGATAATACATTTAAAGTTCTAAGAAGATATTCAGCCAATACTCATCAAAGCTAATATATAAAAACTCAAAACATAACTGAATGAAGACAAAAAAAACTTATGCCTACTGTTCATAAAGTTTTAGGCAAACATGCACTCTATAAGTACTTTAAAATAAATTTAAAAAATAGGCACCCTTAGTAAGCTAGTCATATAAGAATACCAATTCACTGGCACATAAATAATCCACATTTACTCTAAATCGTGGGGTTTTTTTTCTTTATTGCCGCTCCCCGACAAGCAGCTAATCAAGGCAAATGGTGCAATGGACTACAGGAAAAACAATCTGCTAGATCATGACCCAAGTGACAAGTTTCCAAATCTTTATTTCATTTTGTTTTCTGTTTTATTTCCCCACCCCCAGTCCTTCCTCTATCCTCCAGAGTACTGAGTGAGTGATTTTAAGTCCCTGGTATTCACCATTACTATTAGTATCGAGTGAATGAACAACTACTAATTGATTCCTAAGAACCACACAGACAGCTAAGGTACAGAGGAGTCTGTTTCTTGTCATTTTTGGTTTTGAGCTTGAGCCAAGAAACCTGCTTATAAAAATAATAATAAAATTAAAAAAAACCTGAATACTGCTCAACTTCCCCCTGAAATCAGGTGATTTATGTTGTGTCAGCCCTCAGCAAGCCAGGGACATTTACAAGTGGTGTAACAGTTACTTACTCTGACTGACTTTCTGGAGTGTTCTTATTTTTGATAATTTTTTTAAATATTTATTTATTTATTTATTATGTATACAATATTCTGTCTG
>LOJH01015532.1:3354-23386 GCA_001685095.1 Ellobius talpinus | reverse complement strand
AAAATTCAAGAAAACACATAACTCTTTACAAATCTTGTCTTTTTTTTTCCTTTTCAAATTCATGTTAATATCTCAAATGTAAAGTGTTGGAAATTAGTGGTCATCCATGTCTCATATTAGGGTTAAGTGGAAATGCTTTTAGTGTTTCTTCATGAGTGTGGTACTATTTGGGGTCTAAATGTGCCTTTATATCTGTTTTTTTTCTTTCTTTCCCAAGACAAGGTTTGTCTGTGTAGCCCTGGCTATCATGGAACTTCTCTGTAGACCAGGCTGACCTTGAAGTCATGTAGGTCCACCCGTTGGGATTTCTGTTCTGGTCTCACTCCCCCATTCCAAACCCCATCCTTCTTAGAAAGCCCTCAATTGACTGCTCCTCCAAGACCCGTGCCTACAGGGTCTTAAGACCCCCTCGGGAGCAGCATTGTGATTTCTCTCCTGCTTTCTTCCCCTGAGACTCAACCAGAAGTTGCTTTGCTCATTAAACCTGGACTTTTGATTCAGCCTGATCTGACTTACTGCATCGGTGGAGAAACCCACTACTGGGGATTCAAAATACTTATCACACCTGCCATCGCCTTCAGGGTGCTGTGATTTAAGGCATGAACCACTATCACCCAGCAATATTTATAAATATTTGTAATCATATACTTCTGTATACACATGCGGATGTGGTTCTTATTATATAGGTATTATCACTAATGAGCATTAAACTTTGTCAAAGATATTCTAGAATATTCAGATGCATTGGTGAGATGGCCCAGTCAATAAAGTACTGGTTGCACAAACATGAAGACCTGTGTTCGATCCCCAGCTCCCACAGAAAAATCTGGGTGTGCCAATGCATGCCTATAATTCCAGTAGTGGGGAGGCAGAGACAGGATCTCTGGGCATGCTGGCCAGCCCGTCTAACTGAATCAGGTTCAGTGAGAGATCTTACATAAAGACATATGGTGGGAATTTATACAGTGGAATATTATTCAGCTGTGAAGAAAACTAAAATTAAGAAAATTACAGATAGATAGGTGGAGCTAAAAACAATCATCGCAAGTGAGGTAACCCAGACCCCCAAAAAACAAATACTGTGTTTTCTCTTATATGCAGATGTTAGCATTTAAGCCTTCAATAGGTGTGCTATCATTGGAGAAACCACAGATGTTAGGCATATAGTAAGGGACCTGTTGGAGGAGGAGCACTCTGGAAGAAAGGGGACTCGAATAGTGTTATAAAGGGGTAAAGGAATCGGAGAATTAAATGGAGATGGGCCCAAGAGGGCAGAGTAAAGGAGGGGATGTGGGGAGGGACGACCAAGACTAAAGGCCTTTGGAAAAGCTGATTGGGAACACTGTAAAAGCTTCCTAAAACACATACATATATGAAAGGATTTTAAATGGAGTCACCATATGATGAGGGACACAATGGCCCAGCTAGATATTTCATGCCACCAAGTAAAGCATCCAGTGCCAGGAATGAGTTACATCAGAATTCCCATGGACCCACCCCATCCACCAACTTCACAGACTATCGTCAAGGCTATTGGTTGTCAAGGTTGCTCTCCACAACCTGATGATAAGGTGCTATTGCTAAGACAACACTAAAGGTATGTTGTCAAACATGGTGAAATTAAACTGGTGCCTAGCTAGAAACTTTAACTCCTACTGACTAGCATTCATGGTACTGGAGGATACTCTGCATGCTGCCTGAGGAGAAAAGTAATCATTAGTCTCGCCCTATGGACTCTGTGACCTAGAAGAGCCACCTGCCTGCCTACCAGATATAGTGATACAGCAGCGGTCCAGATGTTAGGGTAGCAACCAGGCACTTTTTGATTGGCTTTAAGACGCACTTCAGGAGATGGAGCCCACACCTGACACTGCGAAGGTACCTGAGATAGATAGTTCATGGGCCTAGGGGAAAACCTACTATTTTCCTGCTAAAGAGCATAGCAACAAAATGACTCCTAATGACATTGCTATGCCCATAAGTCGGTGCATTGTTAAACCCTCATCAGAGAAACTACTTGTAGTAGCTGGAAATTAACACAGATACCCAAAACCATTGTGCTGAGAGTCAGAGAATTTTGAGCACTCAGTCCTAAGCAGCACATCTTCATAAAGTCTTTTCCATCAAGGCTCAGGGAGCTGAGCATAGGAGGAAATGGAAAGATTGTAAGAGCCTGGGGTGATGGATGACTCCATGGAAAAAGTGTCTTCCAGATACAACAGGACTAATGTAGATGAACTCACAGACACTGTGGCAGCACACACAAAACCTGTTACAACCGCAAGCCAGATGGGGTTCCAGCATTGAGAGGGGGAAGTGGACCATGGAGTCTCTTCCCTAACCAAGACGCTATTTACAATTGCTACCTGGCAGAGGGAAAATTTGTTTTCTCCAATGCGCTGTCACTGGGCGTATCAACCACACTCCAGGGTAAGCCCCAGTGTTCAGGAGTAGCTGACCAGCACAAAATGGACTCCATGTTTTGTTTGTTTCGTATGTGTGTGGGGTTGTCTCTTTATTCCATTTTGGCATTTTTTTTGAGAGAGAACATGTAGTTTGATGGGTAGGGAAGGATCTGAGAGGACTTAGGGGAGGGTAAGCAAAAATACATTCTATAAAAGAATTTTATAAAAATAAAGTGGAATATGATTAAGGAGATACCTGATGTTGATTTGACCTTTGGCTTCTGCATTCATATACACACACACACACACACACACACACACACACACACACACACAAGACTGCAGTGGTGAATGTATGACCTTTTGCAGATCTTTTAATGTGATGAATTAATAGATTTTTTAAATTACTTTTTAAACATTTATTTATTAAACGTGTATGAGTGTCTTGTTTATGTATATGTATGTGCACCACCACGTGTGTGCCTGGTGTCTGCAAAGGTCAGACTGAGGTGTCAGATTCACTGGAACTGGAGTTGCAGATATTGTGAACCTAGGCTCTAGGAACTGAACTCTGGTCCTCTGGAAGAGCAGCCAGTCCTCTGGAGCATCTCTCTGGCTCCGGTGGATTTCTTAATACTGAATCATTTTTTATATCCTGATAAGAATTCACAGATAGTATGTATAATATTGTTATGATTATGTATTGGTAATATGCCATTAGCTTCTGTTTGACATTTTAATTGTTTTAGAATTTTGCATTGATACTTTTAAATGAGTTAAGTATGACGTTTTCTGTCCTTTGAAATAAAATTCAAGTGTTTGAATTGGTGTTATTTTCCCTTTATAATAGTAAGTGAAAGTTTTTCTTCTTGTACAAGTATTTAAGTAGCCTAGCATGACTTGGTCCTGGAAGATTTGTTTGAACTGTATAGCCCTGTGCTTATTTAGTATAGGCCTTTGATGAGTTTCAAAATTGCAATTAGATTTTGTCCCGTGTCAACATTGCTAAGATGTATTTTTGCTGGTAATTATCTTTTTATCTAACTGAAAATTTGTTTGTAAGGGGACACATTAAGTAATCAGTTTTCCTTTCATGATTTTTAAGTGTATGTTCTTGGCTTCATTGTTTCCACTCTATTTCCTGTTCTGTGCCTTTGTGTTCAGTCTCCTTTCTCTCTCTGTCTCTCTGTCTCTATCTCTCTCTCTCACTAACTGATTGGTGAATCATTTCTTTTGTTGCTTCTGTTAATGAGTCAGATTTTTATTTATTTTGTTATTTTGTTCCTAAATATTTGTCCCTTTTGCTTATTGTGTTTTTCTTCTACATGCCTTTATTGGTATTTTAAAAGAAGAAATATATTCATTTTTATTGAAGACATATATAGGAACTAAAGTTTTCATCAATCACTGCTTTAATTTCATATTGTATATTTTATTATCTATAATTTTATTGGTTTTCCAGGCATTTGTCAGTCTTGGCTTATATTTTCCCTCTCACTTGCCTGAGTTTTATATTAGTTTTTTTTGTTTGCTGGTTTGCTTTGAGGCAGTGACCCTGCTATGTAACACAGGCTTGTTTAGACTCTCAACTCTCCTCTGTCAGCCTCTGAAATACGAGGATATATATGTGCAACACATGTTTCTAGATTTTAATTTCCCTTGATTTATGTATTTTGTTTTATATGTGTGCATGCCTGGTGCCTGTGGAGGTCAGAAGAGGGAGTCCCATCCTTTGCAGCTAGAGTCGCAGATCGTGTGTATCTGGGTCTTTCTTAAGAGGAGCAGGTGCTCATAGGTCTGTGTCATTGCTCCTGCCTCTGCTTCTAGTCTGTTGGTTTTGTTTTTAAAGATTTGTTTTTATTTATGTGCATGTCTGTGCTTCTGGATAGCTGAATGTCATGCTTGTGCTGGGCTCATGGAGGCCAGAAGAAGTCAGAACCCCTGGAGCTGGAGTTACAGCCAGTTGCCAGCCAACTGATGTGGGTGCCAGCAACTGAACTCAGGTCCTCTGTAAGAGCAGGGTGACCTCTTAACGCTATATCATCTCTTCATCTACATTTTTAAACTTAAATTATTAGCTTCTCAGTGGACAATACTGTGGTCAGAGATTATTGTTGGCAGTCTTTGTAGTTTATCCAACTTCCTGAAGCTTTCTTTATGATATGCCAATTTCTCTGAATTTACTTAATTTTGTTTGAAAAGATTCTCTAATGTCGGTATAATTTCGGAGATATAGAATATGTACCTTATTAACTATTTCATTAGACTTTTTATATACATGTGTATATTTGTTTGATTTCTTTTGGTCTGACATAATGCATTACTAGTTCATTACTGTTGCTCCAACTTCACCCATTTTATGAGGGCAGTATGTGTATTTTATATTGAGATATTCTGGACTGCTGTGCTCTTGCTATGGAGTCTGGCCATTCACTATAAAGTGTCTTCATTTCTTGTGATGCTTCGGGGCCTGACTTCTCCTGTGTGAATTTTCAAACTCTCAGTCTGCTTTACTTTTATTTGCAACTGCCCAGCCTCTTTTGCCTATTCTCTTATTTTTCGCTTTCTTTGTGAACAAGGCAAATTAGTTAGACTCATTTACATTTATTGACATGACTTACTAGTGACTGTCTTTAGAAAACTGAGCCTGACTTGCAAATGCGTTATTCGAGCCACCTTGGCGGTTCATAGCACCGTGCCAAAGACTTTGTAAACACAGTTCATGTCATTGATCTTGTTGCTGTTTACTTGATTTTTATGAGTAACACTATTTGGCAGCTTTGTCAAAAAGAACATGACTACTCTAAATCAACAATCTGAATGTTTCAAAATTACCTAACATTTCTGTACATGGTGGTGTGTCTTTTAATACCAGCACTCAGGAGGCCGGCACAGGTGTTTGACATCTTCCTGGTCTACATAGGGAATTCCATACCAGCCAAGGCTGCATAGTGAGACACTGCCTCAAAAAATTACCTAGAAATGGAAAGATAAGCATTGAGTAGGAGTATTATATATTTTTATTATACATATTCAGATGATCAAGCAGCATTCTCATCAAGTCTAGAAGAGGATGCATGGGGGAGGGCATCAGAGACACAATACAGAGATGGCACTCTGTGTTCATCATCCTGTGAGAAGATACCATCTAAACTTCATTTATCAGATGAGTAGAAGCACTGGCAAGAGCAAGGAACAGGTAGCTGACAGTCTTATTACTCCCCATTGCTTACACCCTTGGCTGTTACTGAGACTCGATTGCTGCTAGAAATCAAGTCTTGAGAGTGCTAGGTATCATCTACCTATACCAATACCTGGCATTTCATCTGCCTACATTTTGCTTCTTATTCGGTTTGGCACTTCTGTTCTGCTTCACTCAGTTCTTATTTAATTATCGCTCCATTAAAGCCTTCAAATCTTACTTCTCAAGTTTGTCTTCCTTTTCCTCTGAGTCCCCATCAGCCTGTTCTATTATTGTTCTTGAAAGTCATTTGTACCCATTTATCACAACAGTCATCAGGTTTATTCATATTTCCCATGAATCTGGAGAGAGGCTTGTTTTAAGTTGAAGCAATTTATGTAATTTATTTATAAAGTCCTTATGGTTCTGAGAAATTTGACGTTATTCTTTTTTTCAGAAAAAATTACCTGTTTAGACAGTTGTATTATTTTATTTATTTATTTTTTATATTTTTGGAGACAGTTTCATTATATAGGCCAGGGTGGTCTGAAACTTTTAATCTAATCTTGGCCTCCCCAGTCTTGGAGTACAAGTGCATGCTACTATATGTGGCTTAGGTATTCATTTTATACCACAAAAAATAGACTTCTCTTTGAGTACACCCTGAATAAGTGCCAATTAAAAGTTGTGGAGTCTTTTGTTTTTTAAGGAATGGTAATAGACACATAGAAGAAAAACAAAGGTGATGCTTACTACATCCCAGGGTAGCTCACCAGGCCCAGAAGCCTTTTCTGCCTATGCCCAGCCTCCACCCTTGTTCCCATTCTGTGGATTATACTGTGCCATGCATCTTCCCAGAGTGGCCCTGGAAAGGCTTGCTCATACAGATGAGGCCCAGCTGTGTGCTGGGAGATAAAGTCAGTCTCTTCCCCATTTACACCCTTGTGTTAAAGGTGGATGTCCAAAAAACAAAACAAAACAAAAACAAAATTAAAAAAAAACCCAGGGCTCAATTGTTAGGAACAGGTGTGAAAAACAAAACTGTCTGTTAAACTCCATTCATTCAGATGAGTTTTTTTCCTGTAATCTTGGAAAGCAAGAAGTAGCAATAAATCTGGCATTGAAACAGATATTATACAAGGAATATATGCTGGACAGGGGAGAATTAAATGTCAGGAAAATGGAGCAGAAATTGAACAGCGGTGAACTGAAGCCTTTTGTGTGTGTGTGTATGTGTGGTTTAAAATGACTACCTAAGCCATATATGGTAGAACACACTTGTATCCCAGCACTAGAGAGGCAAGACAAACAGTGTCCCCGGGTAGGAACAGGATTAGAAAGGACTCAGGTAAAGATCAAGTCTGGAAGCTACTCCTAGAGGAAGGAGACCAAACTTCAAAGGCCAGCTTGACTGGCTGCAGATTTTGCCTTAGGTCCTCACACTCCATTGTTTATTTAGCTCATAAATAAAGCAGCAGCCCTGGACATTTGAGTACAGTTAGAAGCTGAAGTCAGACCTGCAAACTTTTCTTACAATAATTAAGTCATCTGGGGAAGCTCACTTCTCTGGATATTTGTGGGTCTTGCTCCAAAAAGGGAATGTATAAGCATATGATGGTGAAGAGCAGGGTCGGCTATATTATATTCAGGGCTCAGTGCAAAATGAAAATTCAGGGCTTCTTGCTAAAAGATTATTAAGAATTTGTTGATCTTGATAGCATTAACAATGCATGAAGTCATTTTTAGTGGGGAATATTGCTCCCTATAGAATCTAAAATGTCAAGTTCTTCCTGTTCATCCCTCCAAAGCACATCTCTGTGTACCTGCTCTTGGCGATAGCACTGTGGCCCTGTGCTGTGGGAATTCCTTCAGCCAATAGCCTTTAAGATATCAGCCCACTTGGGTGTGGTCTCTTATACTATAAATGCAGCCATACAGCATGTGCTATCTCTCCCTCATCTCTCTCTGCTGCTGGATTCGGTTCCTCTTCCCCATTCATGCAGAGGACTGTGATCTTTAAGTCTACTTCTGAATAAAGAACCCTTTATTATACTCAATTCTGAGCTAGTGTGGGATTACTTTATAATGTCCATCTTCTTCTGGCACCCACATGAGTGAATCTCAACTCCATGTCTACTGGGATAGGCCCCAAAGGCTTAAAAGATCCACAGCCCAGAAGGTCTCCCATCCCTGCCTCCCTGACTTGATCTCACCTACTAAGCAGTCTTTGCCAAAACCCCACCACAGCGGAGCTACTGCACAGCGACTTGGCAATTTCCCAAGCTTGCACATGCTTTCATGCTCCCCCCACCATTCCCCTCCCCCCTCTGCTGCTTTCCCTGCCATGAAGTGACATGCTCAGCTTCCAGTTTGTCTTCCAGCCACCAAAGAACTCTGTGTGTATGGAATTGATTTAATTGCTCTTAATTTGTCAAGCAAAACATATTTGTCAGTATTTAACCAGGTACCAATGCATGGAACCAAAGCGGTGGGACTGTTTGTACTCCCTCTGTTCATGTCTCTCGACCATGTGGCTGCAACCATGAGACCTGATGGCCAATAAAGATTCTTAAACCTATAACAATTTACTGAAATATCATAACAAAGGTAATTTCACTTGGTTAATAAATAAATCAATAAACCTGAAAGTTATATAATTGGAAATAATACATAAACAATTTCCTAAATCTATAATTTACCATTACATGGATGACATTTTACTATCTGATTGAAATGCAGATACTTTAGAAAGAATGTTTGGAGAACTAAAGAAAGTTTTGCTTAAAATGGGAATTACAAATTGCTCCTGAAAAAAATGTAAAAAATAGTTTCTGTCTATTATCTAGGTTATAAAATAGGTTTACAGAAAATTAGAACACAAAAGGTGATCTGTGAGACTACCCCTGAATAAAGAATCCTATATTATACTCAGTTCTGAGCCTAGTGTGGGATTACTTTATAATGCCCATCTTCAGCCCTGTAACACTGACTGGGCTGTGGTGTATGTGTCAGGTCCCAAAGAAACCCAAAACAAATGACTGACAGTGGTGCCTACTAGTGTAGCCAAGCCCATGCTGGCCTCTCAGCTCTCTCAGCATCATGAGTGCCTGCTACAGAGTTCTACCTCCTCTCAGCTCTTTGTGCCACTTACCCTACCCTAAACCTCTCTAGCCCAGAGGCTTTGCTTCCCTTCCCCCAACTTCTCTTTCCTTTATAACTTCGCCAGTTTGGCATGTACCATTTTTGTCTCTCTCCTCTCTTGGTTCTCCACTCCTTTCTTGGTCTGTTTGCCCTCTCTCTTCTCTACCTCTCTTGCTGTTCCTACCCCTCTTTCCTCTCATGACCCAGACCAGTTTGGAGCCTTCCAGATGCCACTGGCTATACTCTCATATTTACAATGCAGTCCTTCCCCTCAACCATACCTTGGAGCTATCATGTCCTCATTTCATTAAGTGTCAAAGCATAGTATAAGGACTTTGAAGCAGTTCCTTGACTCCAGTTCTACAACTGAGGACAAAGCATTTAATTTTTTTCAGATATAACTTTCTTATTTGTTATGAGTATTCTATATTAATAGTATTTGAATCTGTAATTTTAAAGCTATAAACTCCTTTTTTCATAAACAATGAAAAGCATTTAGAGTTTGATATGATCTAAATTTATCCTCAAAATTGGTATTGAAATCTAATCTCCAATGGTATGGGGTTAAGAAGTGGAGCCTTTGGGAGGTAACTGTCATAAGGATGGCACCTTCATGAATTAAATTAGTGTCTTTATAAAGGACTGAAGAGACCAGGATTATTCTCTCTGTCCATGTGAGGCCGTGTGTAAACTAGGAAGTGGGTTTTATCAGATCTTAGTTGACAATTTGATGGAATCTGGAATCAGCTAAGAGACACATTATCTTAGGGTTTTATTGATGTAGAAAGACACCATGATCACAGCAACTCTTTTTTTTTTAGATTAGTTATTATGTACACAACATTCCTTCCATGTATGCCAGCAGGCCAGAAGAGGGCACCAGATCTCATTATAGATAGCTGTGAGCCACCATGTGGTTGCTGGAAATTGAACTCAGGATCTCTGGAGGAGCAGTCAGTGCTCTTAACCTCTGAGCCATCTCTCCAGCCCCCCACAGCAACTCTTATAAAGAAAACATTTAATTGGGGCTTATAGTTTCAGAGATTTAGTCCATTATCATCATGGTAAGAAGCAGGCAGACAGTGCTTAGAGAAGTAGCTGAGAGTTCAAAATCTGGATCTGTAGGCAGCAGAAGGAAAGTGTGTGCCACACTGGGCATAGCTTGAGCATATAAAACCTCAAAGCCCACTTGCACAGTGACACACTTTCTCCAAAAAGGCCACACCGCCTGATAGTGCCAACTTCCCATGGGCCAAGCATTCAAACACATGAGTCTATGGTGACGATACCTATCCAACCTACCACACACAGCTCTGGCTTGGTCTGTGAGGTTATTTTCTGCAAGGGTTAACTATGTCAGGAAGAACCCTCCCTATCATGGGCAGCAGCACCTCCTGGTAGCAAAGACACAAGATGGCTGAGGGAAAAGCAGTATTGCTTCTGCCTGCCTCCCTTCACCCCTTGCTGGTGAGTGTATCTACCCTTGTTGCTAGTACTGCTGCCAGCCTCTGCTAATCAGAGCCTTGTGTCTTCAACCTTTGAACATAGAACAAAGCCCACTAGCTCTCCAGGAGTCCTTTAGGTGTCCAGTACCAAGTTAGGACTTCTGAGACACCCAGCCATGTAAACTGAGAAGCTGATGGGTTCTCAGCCTCTCCAACATGCACACAGCCGTTTTTGGAGTACCTAGAATGTATCATTTTGTGTGTCCTGCTTCTCTGGAGAACTTTAACGCATATACTAACTTCCAGAACAAGAAATGCATTTATAGTATTTTGCTACAGCAACCTAGCTAGACTAGGACAGAGCTCCAAGCACAAAGTGACACAGGAGAAACTTCTCTGATTAAAATCCCCTCTCTTATAGAATGTTCTGGGGTTCACAGAATAATTCTGAATTCATATTTAGATCAAAGTTACAAATTGCAACCTTTAGCTCATAACTACCTTCTCTGTGTCTTTGTGCACAAAGTTTTATTAGAAAATAGCCACACACATTTGTTTTTAATGGGTGAGCAGAGGTGAAAATACTCCCAAATTTTGACGTTTTGAGATGCCTTGTTATGTTACCTTGAAATCACTATGTGGCCCAGGCTGGTGTCACACTTGTGGCAGGCAACCCTCCTGTTCTAGTTTCTGAATTTACACATGTGCGGTACCATACTTATTGTACTCCTCATTTCTTAACAGAAAACCTCTACCTTCTAAGCTAAATGATTTATTCTAATGATGGGAAAATGCCAACTCTGGGACTTGGAACAATGGACAAGCTACTGAGGCAGAGAGTTAGCAGCTAATAAGCTCGACAGGATGAGGTGCGTGGCACAAAGATACAGAGACTGAGACCAAGGCAGGAGCGAACATGGAGATACAAGGATGATATGACAAGTTGCAAGTTTGCCCTGAATTTAGCTTATTTGAAATACAGATTATTTTAGAAATTTCTCTCAATAGAGGTCTAGATCCTAGAGCCTTGTGGGCAAATAGAGGTGGAGAATGGAGAAATATGGGGGCAGGCACAAGGTGAGTGCTCATCAAAGTTAGAGATGAGAGGATAATGGTCCCACAGAACACAGCAGTGAAATAGTCGTGTCTGTGGTGAATTGAGTATTGAGACTAAATAGAAGGGAAAATCCAGGAAGGGTGTAGTAATGACTATGGAAAACAAAGACATCCGTTTCCTAAACACTTGTGGAAAACAAATGGAATTGCACAGGTGCACAAATCAATTGCTGACTTTACATAGCAAGTATTTCTAGACTATTTCTGCTAGAAATACTTCTACCAGAGACTGTAATGTTCATCAAGTATAATTCTGCTCATTTTACATTCCCTGTGGTATTTCTAAACATAGAGATTCCAAGGTAAGTTTTTCAAACCCACTGAACCTGTGAATGTGGCTTTGATAGACATTGTGAGTTGAATTTTGACCCACCCACTATCAATTTATGTACTGAAGGAATAACCCCTAGTAACTTCAAATGTGAATTGTATTTGAAAATAGGGACTTCAAAGAAGTGGTGAAGTTAAAATGAGGACAACAATGTGGATGGCTGAAAAAGCAGCAAGGAATCATTTACCTAAAAATCAAACAAAAACACTATAATGCATAATTCAGTGTGTGTAATAATATATATTAATATATATGCATTAATGAGCTTTTTATCTTTTGAGGTGATGTTGCTCCTTCTAAGAGCCAAGGACCCCCTAACAAAAACCCCAATACCAAGCTGGGCATAGTGGCACATGCTTTTAATCCCAATACTCAGGAGGTAGAGGCAGGGAGATCTCTGTAAGTTCAAGGCCATCCTGATTTACAAAGTTCCAGAATAGCCAAAGCTAAAAAGAGACCTTTTGTCTCCAAGTTAAAATGGCAACAACAAAAATAATACTACCAGGCATGAGAAATCCTCTTTTGAGTTGTTGGCCAGGAATCTTTGCCCAAACACCCAGCCTATTGTTGTTGCTCTTTGTTACTCTCCAGAGGGGGAAGGTAAGACCCTGTTGCTGAAGGCACCATGCATTTCAGAAACAAGCCCCTCCCTGATGTGGGAGTCACCTCTGTGTGCTATGATTACTATTAATAAAGAAACTGCCTTGGCCTGTTGATAGGGCAGAACGTAGGTAGGTGGGGAGGACTGGACTGAATGCTGGGAGAAAGAAGGGTAGAGTCAGAGAGACGCCATGGATCTGCCGCCGGAGATAGATGTGCTGAAACTTTGCTGGTAGGCCACGGCCTTGTGGTAATATACAGATTAATAGAAATGGGTTAAATTAAGATGTAAAAGTTAGCCAATAGCTAACTAGATATTAGATAATAGACTCTAGATATAAGCTAGAGTCAATGGGCCAAGCAGTGTTTTAATTAATATAGTTTCTGTGTGGTTATTTTGGTTCTGGGCAGCCAGGACGAACAAGCGCCCTCCTCCTACACCTCCCTAAGAACTAGCTTTCATGGTAACAAAAGGTGCCTTGAGAGCTTCCAAAGTAGAGAGACAAACAATCGTTTCACCCAGCTATGACACCTATGGACCACATCAACAATCAGCATGGCACAATAATTCTGCAGTTAGTGTGATGGTGGTAATAACCAACAGTTTTCTAATGGGACTTAACTGTTTAACAAGAAGGAGATCTGGTACCGGAAACCCAGCTAACTCATCAGTGCTAGTTGAATGGAAAAGAAAGGAAAGAAATAAAAGGAGGACCTTACTGCTCCTAGCTATGGTGGAGGTTTACTGTAGCTATGAGGGAAAGCATAGACAGAGGCAGAGGCATTTGGGACAGTCCAGACAGAACATGACCAGCAAACTGAGCTGGGCCATGTGAGAAGAGCAAGGAGGGGGAGAAGGGAGAGGAAGAGAGAGGAACCTGGAGTGGAGGCCAAGGGGCCAGAAGGGCCAAAAAGGACCTCATAGCCAAAATGGATGTATTATATAGAGAAGAGCAGCTCAGCCAGCCCCTGGACTGGAGAAGTTTAGGATAGGGTGGTGGGGTGTGCCAGCCAGTAGGACCCTGTAACTGGTAGGGACTGAGGGATGCTGGGAGAACCTGGTGGCGAGTGTCAGCATTGATAAGTTAATAAGCACCACAGCTGCTCCCTCCCCACCCCAGGTTTGAGACCTAACAGTCAGGAAATCATGGTTATTGGAAAATTTACAGCCACTAATTGACTAAATCAGTATATTCCCTAGCAATAACCTATAGATATTTGTCCTTATATCCAAAGATAAGTGTAGTCTTCACTCATCAAAGAAATTTCCCTTTGCAACAAAGACCACTACAGAAAACAACAACCCATCAGAAGGCAGACTTGTGGAACCTGTCCCAATGGATACCTCTACAAAACTGTCTCACACTTCAGGCTCAGGGAACATTGAACCAGAGACAGTGGAAAGATTTTAAAAACCCAAGGATGAGGGACTTGGCTGTGAGGTTGTGTCTCTTAGAAATATCAGAAGCTATACCTGTAAGGTTTCACCCAACATGACCTTCCAAATGTGAGCTGAACAAGAGCACAAACAAACATTCCAGAGTGGATGGAGAAAAGCCCAAGAGACTCAACCCCATTCAAAGTTGCAGGCAACTGAGTAAAGCTGGGAGCACGAGAGGTGGTCAGTCCTCTACAGGGAAGAACACACTAAATAGCTGTTCAGTGTCAAATGGTCAGCCCTGAAAACATACATAGGCATAATGTATGGACTTAACAGATTATATTTGGGAATACACGCACATGCACACACACACACACGCACACACACACACACACAAATAGATACATGCATGCAATAACAATTGATGAAGAGGGAGGCCAAGAATTGAAGGAGAGTAGGGAAGGGGTATATAGGAGGGTTTGGAGGGAGGAAAAGAAAGGGAAAATGTAATTAAAATACAATCTCAAAAATAAACAAACCAATAAGAACAACAAAAATGAGGTCATTAGATTGGACCCTAACTGAGTTTGACTGGTCTTTCTGTGTAAAGTGGAAATTCTGAAATATAGACATCAGGATACAGTTGCAGAGTGATGACCTTATGAGGTCATAGAGAAGGCAGCCACATGTCAATCAAGGAGACCTCCAGAGAAAACAAGCCAAAATCAATAAATTAATAGTAGTTTCTCTGTGAGTGGGGGATATGGGAATGTGCATGCATCTGTAGACACAGGCAGAGGACAATTTCTCAGGAGTCGTTCTGTCCATATTAAATGGAGTCTGAGGTTTGAGCTCAGGTCTTCATGTTTATACTGTGAGCACTTGTATCCCATTTGCCATCTCAGCATTCCCAAATCTGTCAAAATCTTGATATAATGGCAATGACAGCAAGTGAATTTATTATGCATGACCATTAAAAATCTACACAGATAATTATGATAGTTGCAGTGGTTGAGAATCACTTGGTTCAAGTTAAGATATAAACACAAGAAAAGAAAATTGAAGATTGCCAAAAATACAGAAAGCATTGTCTTATAAATATCAAAGAACGATGAGCTTGTGCCCAACAGAGCTCCTTTTTTGTTTGTTTGTAGCCAATTGCAGCCATGTCTGTGGAAAGCCCTCTGCCCGGAGCCCTTTCTATGTCAACGTGGTGCATCTTTTGCCGTTTGTAGTTGAACCAGTTTCATCTTTTCCTGGGAACCTTACCCCCCAGCTAATCATGACAGGCACGGTTTCTGACTGGTGTCCTCTCTTGTCTCGCATCTGTTCTCGTGTTAGGAGCTGTAGAAGAGACAGGAGCCGAAGAATGAAGGACTATTTTTTTAAGCTAGACAGAATAAGGGTCGTTTTTATGTTGTAATCATGCTGCTTCCCGTGGCTTGTTTTGTCAATCCCATTTCTCAAAGAGTTGCAGCAGTGTGTTCAGATTTCACTGACACACTGATTAAGCACATTTGGCTCTGATGAAGGCAAATTCATGTCCTAATCATTTTCATCTGACTGAAAATAGCAAGTCTTCAATATGTTAGTTTTTGCACAGAGAATATTAATGTTTACCTTCCCCCAGTGATACTGAATTTAAATGGTTTTCACAAAAATCAGCCTGCTCTTCTACACGTCTCCCCTCAGGGCTTTTAGTCTGGAGTCTCCTTTGTAGATCAAGCTGGCCTGGAATTTACAGATTCTGTAAATTCACCTGTTTTTGCCTTCCGAGTCTTGGAATTAAGGACCTGTGCTACCATGCCAGGCAAGACAAGCTTCTTCCTTTCTCTTATTGTTTAATAAGGGCTATGTCTCCACATCAGAGAACAAAACTCTCAGTGTCTGGCATGTGACACATGGTGTTGTCATCTCAAGCTCTACGGCTGGGGACCTCCACAGCCGTTGTGACACAGCTCTCACCACGGAAGTCATCATGGATCCTAGAGGTACACTTTACTGGCAGCCTTTACTCTAAAAACTACAGATTTTGACCTTTTATGCTCTTTTTTTCCCTTTACATAATTTTTTAAATTGATTCTTTGGGAACATCATGCACCCCAATCCCACTCATTTCCCAGTCCTTCCCCACCCTTGTAGCCTCAGCCCCCCAACAGAAACCCCCCCAAAAAACCAAAACATTTTGCGCCTCCATCTTTCCTACTTCTTTATCATACATTCTTTTGTATTTGTGGCCTTGGGAACTGTGGTGTGTAGACCCTTCTGCCCAACTGTAATGAGTTGTTGGTCACGTTCAAGGCCTCTGGTTTCCAGCACACCATCAACACTGAACCCTCACTGGAACTTCTCTTGAATATCCTGCTGTTGTTGCCCCGAGTCATGGAGATCCTGTGGCTATCGTACCACGGGACCAGTCTCTTCATGGGCTCCAGCAGGTCCTAGATGTGGTAGATGTTGGGGTGGGCCAACTCAAAGCTCTGGATGTGGACCTGGGTGGTAGCTGAGTTGGTCAGCTCAGGTCTCTACCAGGGAGCCCTCTTCAGGTGAGAATTAGGGTCAGCTCTCCTGTTATGGTGGACAGCAAGGGGGGCAGTTCTCCCAGGGTCATCAAGGGTTGGGGCCAGCTCTCCTATGCCTATGGCAGTTCTCTGGTTGGAGAGGGAACTCCCCTGGTGAGGTGGCTGCCAAGGGGCAGGACCACTGCCCAGGACCACAGATCCCGACATGGTCCTCAACCACAGCCTGGTCTCAGGTATCACCACGACAGGCCACTCAGATCAGCATGGCCCTGGTGGCAGTTGGCCCTTGGACACCAACATAGCTTCAGGTGGCAGCCCAGACCCAGGCATCCACATGGGCTTTGGTGGTAACATGGGTCATGGAGATCATCACAGACCCAGACATGGCCCTTAGTGGCAACACAGGCCAGGACATCACATGGCCCTAGGTGGCAGCTTAGGTCCCCCATGTCAGCCTCTTCCTCACTGTTGTCAATGTTTCACAGCTCTGTCTCTCTGCACATTGCAGGGACCACTTCACTTCTCTCCCATTTCTCCATCACATAACCATTTATCAGAGTGGTGCCTGCCTGCCAGGGCCTCTAGGCACTGGGTGGGGCCCTTTTACACTCTTAATTCCCAGAGCTGCCACCGTATTTCCCTTCTCCCCTTCTGAACTTTCCAGCTGCTACCATGGTGGGTCCTTCAGCTCTTGGGGTGAGCATGGCTACTGTGTACAAAACAACTAACTGACCCCAGCCTTACTGGCATGTAGGCATCTATAGCTGGTCTCTAGAACATAAGTATGTTACCAGTCCCAGCATATACTAACTCCTGATGCTGTCCTTCTATGCCATTTATACCGCAGATGCTCATGGTAGCTGAGGTCATATGTATTGTCCAGACCCAACCTATGTGGCCACCTCAGTACTGCATGTTGGCTCTATTGTATTGCTGGCCCTCATGTCCACTATCAGCTCTTGTCCTTTGCTGCTTTCATTGGCTTTTGTTCTCTATGTGGAGTCCTTGAAGTGTTCACCACTGAAAGTGAAGTAGTTGTTAGTGTTATAGACCAGGTACCTTGAGTTGATGCACTTTTCTCCTATAGACTTACCAAGACTTATGTCCGTCCATAAGGTTTGGAGGGTTTCTTTAAATATGCACAGACCTATCCAAGTCTAGAAGGACCACACAGCATCGGAGGAGCATGATCCTGCCAACATAACACAGTAAAACCAGCATCTAATCCAACAAAGATGGTGTGGTGGTTTGAATGAAAATAGATGCTCCCAAAGACTCACAGGGAGTGTCACTATTAGGAGGTGTGGCCTTGTTGGATGAAGTATGTCACTAAAGTCAGACTTTGATGTCTCAGAAGCTCAAGCCAGGTCTAGTACGATTCATTCTCTTCCTGCTGCTTGGGAATTCAGATGTAGAATTCTCAATTCCTTCTCCAGCACCATGTCTGCCTGCATGCCACCATGCTTGGACTAAACCTTATGGATCTGTCAGCCCCACTTAGATGTTTTCCTTTATAGAGTTGCTGTGGTCATGGTTTCTCTTCACAGCCATAAAACCCTAACTAAGCTCCAAAACTACAGAGAAACCCTGTCTTGAAAAATAAAAAAATAAACAAAACCCTAACTAAGATGGATGGGACTTCATAAAATGCCTGACAAAGTAAAAATAATTGCTATGAAGAAGCCTAGCAAGTTCTCAGGACATAGCTTTTTGTCAGTCAAAATTCCAATATGGATGAGGAAGATGTTCATGAGGCCAGAACCTTAGCTGAGAAACTAAGAATTGGTGGCTGCTGGAGGAAGGAGAGTCACTATTCTTTGGGGACATGGTCACTGGCAGGCTGCAATGCTCCACACTCACGTGCATATGAGTGGCACTAATTGAACTCAGTGGGTTATTAAAGGAGAGAGCATGTTAGGAGAGAGATATGTGTTTGGAGAATCCAAGGGAAGTTGGAGGGGCCAATGAGGATATATATGATTAATATATATATATATTTGTGAAGAATATAGATAATAAATTAAATTATTTAAAAAAGTAAAAGGATGAAATAAACTGAAGAAAAAATTTGAAGTTTTTTTTATGAAAAATAATATTCTTTGAGAATTTAATGTATGTGTACAATATATTTTGATCATATTCGCCCCATTCTTCCCTGTATCGTCTCCCAGATTCATCCCCACCTCCCATTCCCTTCACAACTTCTTATCCTCTTTTTTCTTTTTTTAGTAGCCCACCAAATCCAGTTTATACTGGCCACATGCTGATGGGTGTGGGGACTTCATCTGACAGGCTGCACACTGATCCATGTGGAGATATTTGACCTTCTCGAAGCTTCATTTAGAGAGCTAACATTTGCATTATAGGATTTTCAGAGCAGAACAACAAATGGAAGGATAGAAACCAAATAAATCAAACACATAACCAAGCTTATTTAAAGAAATAAAGCCCCAAGACTTTCCAAGCTTGAGAAAATGATAGGGAACCTTCTTCAGCCAATGGCCTTTGAGAGGCTGCACCAGGTTGAGCATGATCTTGGGTAACAAAAAGGTATGCACTTGTTCTCTCTCTCTCTCTCTCTCTCTCTCTCTCTCTCTCCCCTCTCCCCTCTCCCTTCTCTCCTCTCTCCTCTCTCTTTCTCCTGGATGCTGGATTCGGTTCCTGTTCCCCATTCATGGAGAGGACTGTGATCTGTGAGTCCCCCTTAAGTAAAACACCCTTATTATTCTTAGTTCTGAGTTAGTGTGGGATTAATTTATTCACATTCTCCTTCATCTGGTGCCCAACATGAGGCCCAAACCCACGACTCTGAGATTAAGAGTCTCATGCTTTACCGACTGAGGATAATAGGTAGATTAGTGTGAGCTTACTCACACTAATAATAATAGTAAGTAATAGAGTGAATACTTGTGAGCTATTATTTATAGACAACTTCCATTGGTATAGATTCTTGCATGCTGATACAAATTCAAATTATATTTGTTATATTAAATATGCTCCTTTTTCTGTTTACAATATTTATACATCTATGCAAAGTTATTTTATCATATTGTATGCATGTATACCTCTACTAAAACATTTTGTATATTGACACAATTTTAGGATATATTTATCATATTATACATTTCTACCACTGATCAAGATACTTATACATTATTTACTTTTTGAGGTCATTGTCCTCATTTGCTATATAGTTGTTTAAAGATTGTTTAATGTTCTAATATAAAGTCATAGTCTTTAAGGTACATAGGTATTAAGTATTATAGGTCAATAGGCATCCATGTTTATCATACTTATAGTTAGACTAATCAGGTTCTTTAGATACATAGAGATTATATTCTACATACATAGGTAATCTTCAACCACTTCAAAGAACTGTAAAATATGACATTTAAATAACTTAGGGCCCTGTTGAAGTGAGACATGATTGCTCCCGAGAGAATGTTAAACACCAAAGACATTCCACTTGGAGCTTGTTTTATTCTTGGCAAAACTGGCTTTTGGGCAAGGAACTGCCCATGCCTCCACCACTGATAAAATGCACAGTGTCGGGACTGGACAAGCAGGATACAAAAAATGACTGCCAAACCTTGCCAAGACACGACAAGACAGTTTTGACAACTTTCTTGCCTTTAAAAATTGTCTGTCAGTTAGGCCTTAGCCAAAGTTGGTTCTCCAATGTTGCAAATGAGACTTAGTGTGATTGCCCAGGTGGCCAGTTGTCTCTGTCATTTATTACACATTTTGGAAGTTGCTTGATTGCACTTCCTGCCTACTAAAGAAATATCTCCCTTCTCAGGTCTTCGATGGGGTTAAAGACTAGATGGTCATAGTACTTTCCTGTTACGACTTAGCTAAGCCATTTCTAATACAAGACTTAGACTCCTTAGGATAAAATAATTATTAAAAC
>LOJH01015531.1:3814-27202 GCA_001685095.1 Ellobius talpinus | reverse complement strand
CCCTGCCTCACCCCACCTCTATCCCACCTCCACCCTGCTCTGCCCCCACCTCTACCCTACCTGCCCCCACCCCACCTCCACCCTACTCCCACTCCCTCCCCTCCCTCTCTGGTGGCTGCAGCTTGTTGAAGGTCACTCACTGTCCTTTCCTCCACTGTGTTACAGAGGAAGTCTGTGGTTGTGGCGAGCTTCACGGCGCTGTGCCTCTTGCTGCTAGCCATGCGCCTCGTCAATGACATGAATTTCCCTTTGCTACTGAGCTGCTTTGGACAACCCGAGACAAAATGGATCCCACTGTCCTACACATTCAGGCAGCCTCTTCGAATTCACTATGGATACATAAATGTGAGGACCCAAGAGGTAAGACCTGAGAGGGTTACCCGGGAGAGTATCCATGGCAACTGTTTCCAGCAGGAGCAAGATGGCTTCTGAGTCGTTGCATTTACCCGTTCTGTCCCACTGAGATTCTTTGGGTCCCTGACAACTTTTTGTTTTCTATTCTTAGCTACTTCTGACACATGTCTAAAATCCTTCACCCCCTCCCACATCAAACCATCAAATCACTGGCTTCCTATGGAGTTGAGGAAGCAATTACCTGTTTTCCTGGTGGCTTGAAGCTTAAATACATATCATTCCGTTTAGATGCTCTGATCAGTGGCGACCAGCTGGAGAAACGACTGGCTTTATTTCCTGTAGGTCACTTGGTTGGAAACAGCTCTTTATAGAACTGGAGAAAAGCATCTGTCTCTTTATAACTCTGTCATCCTTAGACCTAGAGCTAAAAAAAGGACCAAGCTGAATTTTTAACATTTGCAGTGGTTGCAGAGATAATGGGATTTAACAACTTTCCACATTTAAAGGGGTTAAAACCCTCTAAATCCTGAGGTTGCTGAACTTTTAAATCTTTGTAACCAATTGGTGGTCCCAGGTGAAGGGTGGGTATATATTGAGAGCTAGGAAAAGCACACTACTCTGGAAAGGTGTGTGTGCGTGTGTGCATGTGCGTGCGTGCCCACATGTGCACGTACAAACACGCATGCACATGCCTGAAAGCCAGGAAGACATGCCTTGGACAACTTAGGATCAGATTCTCAGGCTCTGTGTGCACTTTTTGTTTTGATTGTGAGGTGAAGTCTCTCTCTGATCTAGAGCTCACATGTAAGGTACGCTGACTGACCAGGAGTCCCAGGTCCCACCTGTTTCTGCCTCCTCAGGGCTGGGCATATGCCACCAAACTGACAATTTATTATTTGTATGTTTTCCGTTGAGAATTTCACACATGTATGTGTTTTGATTGGATCCATTCCAACGTCATTAGTCCTTTGAAACCCCACAGAGTACCACTGGCTTGATCTGTGCGTGCTGAGGTCCATGTGAGTTCTTCTGTACAATGGTGGCCCTATTGTGTTCACAGAGCGCCTTTCACTGCAGTCCCTCTGCCCTTATAAACGTAAATTCTCAGGGCTCTAACTTAGGTGCTCATGCTCACATGGAAAAGACTTCCTGATGGAGCCCTTCAGAGTTTTGTCTCATAAAGTACAGGAGGGGGGAAAACCCTCAAATAATGAGCAAGCAGAGCTATTGAAACTGTTCTCACAGTCATTTTTGTGGGGATGGGGTAAGTGGGAGGCGCATGTCTAGTATTGTTTCAAAGTCAAGCCTGTTTGAAGTTGTTGGTGACAGGTACAGTCCTCAGTGCGTCCCAGCACTGAGGAGAACCTGGGGACCAGAGCCTGTTGGAGGACGGCTCTTCTGTGGCCGGTGGCATGCCCGAATTGTTGCTTCCTGTTCATTTCACTCTTTGAACATTGTTTTCGTATCTCCTGGATTTAGTGTTTATTAGATCTTTATAGTTGAGGGGAGGCACCGTTAATAATATACGAATTCCTCAGTCTTGCTAGATGTGCATCCTTTAATTGGTTTTAAATTAACTTTGGGAAGTCTCTTGCTTGAATTTGTCACGTGTCCTGATAAATTGATTACCTGTATAAAAATGTGTCTTTTACGGAAGAGCTCGCCTTGCTCTTGTCACTCGTTACTTTTATGTCTGGCTGTCACTTAATATTCTGTAACTCTGCAGTATGGGTTAATCACTTCATAAGGGCCTGTCACAGGCTGAGAACAGAGCATATGGATAAAGTACCTCATGAATTATGCTCACGAGAAGTGTACCACTGGATGGTAAAGCCCTGTGATGTGTCTCAGTATTTGTGAATCAGGTTTTGGAGTAGCCTCTCCTTCCTCTTGCTATAGGCTCTGCCCTGCCTCCACTCCTGTGGTGGACCCTGTACCCTCTTAAACCATGAGCCCAAATAAACATCTCCTCCCTTATATTTCCTATTTTCAGGTATTCAGTCACAGCTATGAGAAAATAACTAAGACAGATCTCCATGTAAAATTACAGTTAAATACATTTATTACGCTTTCCCTTAGGTTAGCCTGTGCGTCAACACGAGTGTTGGTCATGTCCCTGGATGAGGGGACAACAAAGGGAATTGCTTCTGTGTCTGTGCTCTTGGGAGTCATGGCTTGAGGATCTCAGAACATTGATTCCACTTCCTATCACGAAGGTCTCTGACTTTGGTTCTTGAAGGCCTTCTCATCCCTCATCCTTAATGTACTCATCCCAGGGAAAGACTGTCAGGAGGATATTATTTAGAAAGACCCAGTGCACAGCCTTCTGGAGGTGACAGGTTGCAGAAGGGGGGGGAGGTAACAACCCAAGTGTAGAGGCAGATGGAGAAGCCACCACATTTTGATGTCTTCCTATTTAGCCTAGAGCTTTGTTTCTTGCTCTCTGAAGAGTCTGTTGGAGGTAGCAAATCCCTTCCAGCATGGCTGCAGAGAGTGGAATGGAAAGCAATGGTTCGTCCCACCTCCCTTTCCTCTCCAAACCGGTGCAAGCTGATTGTTGAGAAAGGGAGTCTTGAGACAGTCTTGAAATCAATGCCACTCACTGGGTGAGGACTGAATTCTGGATGTCTTTGCTGGCCGCCCCTGCTGTATCCCCTGTAACTCATGACTGGACCCATAGCTTCTCAGGCTTCCCTTACTCTCTCAGTGTTATCCATAATGCAATCTCACTAAAACTGTTTTGATTTTTAGTAAGGGAAGTGTTTGTCTCAGCTTAAACTTCAATATTATAGTTCATTATTGAGACAGGACAGGAACTTGAGCAAGACTGGAGTAGAAACCATCAAGGAACACAGCTTACTGGCTAGTTGTCCAGCTTGCTCAGCGAAAGCTCTGCCCTGCCTAAGAGCACTGCCCACACTCCTATTAGTCATGGATCAGGAATCTTCTCCAGACATTGCAGATTAGTCTGATTTGGGCCATTCTTGAATTAGGTTCCCTCTTTTCAGGTAGTTGTGTCAAATTGACAATGAAAACCAACCAGCACAATCCACTTGTCAACTTGAGACACACACATCACTGTTAAGTCATAACCTTTCCTTTCCTCTTTGGCTCCAAGATCTCATGGTAATATCATAATATAAAATACAACAGAACTTTAAAAGCCCCAGAGTATTTTAAAAATTATAACATATAAATATTTTTATTAAGAGTAAGTATGAGGACCCATTCTGTGGTATTAAGGCAGAGTAATTATATTATCAACACACATTGAACATAACTTTAGAAAAATTTGTCATCCATGGGTGTTTAAAAAACGATACATACTTACACTTGGCATTATTCTGTAAATGATGTTTTCTAAGCATTCATAAATTATTAATTGTACTAGATAGAGCAGGATAAAGGATCTAGACACTTGCCCCATTTGGTTCGAGGTTCCTCTTGTTGAGGTCATGGCAAATGAAGGGAAAAGATTCACCTTGGGCCAGGTTCCAATCTTAGTTTTCTGCCATGGACTCAGCCACTGTGGTTGGGTGTTCTGTGATGTGACGTGGTGTGAAGACAGACATTGTCTAGGGCAAGCAACCCATAGGGCATTGGCTACTGGAGAATCCATCACTGATGAGCACAGGAGACTGCACCTAGAATTTCTGGTGATCGGTTTCATGGCAGCCATCCTCCTCAGATCTGATCAGAGAACCAGAATGTGCTAGAACTGGGAGGAGGCTGTTGCTTGGAAAAGAGTGCCCTTTCCATGATGTTCAGGAACCCAGAACACAGCAGGCAAGGCTAGGACTGTGTTTTCAGTCTCTTTTAACAATTGAACTAGGTGGAATTGCACCTCTTTAAAACCCGAGAATCTTGGAAAGCCTCAAGTAGACAAAATACGAAGGCTTTACAGCAGTTCCTATGATAGACAGGCCATGCTAGTCTAATTATAGATGCACATAACAGATTGGTGTTGCAATAGAATTTCCTAAACTGTGGTTATTGTAACAATTAAGGAACAAGGCTGACTTTCTTGGCAATAAAAGAACATGCTCACCACATTCAAATAAATGTGGACTTGTAACTAATGCTGGCATGAATGGATTTTTTATGTTTGGATATATAGGCTTTAGATTTTACAAAAGTATATGGAGAGCAATTATATGCAGATGTATGCTCCCAAAATTTTAAACTGATCAACTTAATTGTTAATTAAAGTTTGGATATTCCCATTTGTGCAATTATAAAGAAAAAAATTTCAACTCTTAAGTTGATTTACAGAAAAACAAATTAATGTCTAATAAAGGTTGCTTATTTGACACATGCATGTTGGGTTTTTCATTTTAAACCTGACTTATCATTTTTCTAAGGGCTTGAGTGGTGGGGGAACGATTTTATTTCTCAGGCAGGCTGTGAGATAGCAACCCTCAATCAGAAAACACATCTCGGGACAATGGAAGACAAAATGCAAAGGTGGAGAGAATTGACACCACCAAGGGTTGAGACAATTCCAGGGTGATCTTGTGGCTCATGAGACAGGAACATGACACTTAGCTTTGACTGTCAACCTGACAAGTTTTTTCTCACCGTGAAGAGAAGCCTCAGTGAGGAACTGTCCAGATTGTGTTGGTGGGCGGGCATGCCTGTTTTCCTGTTGGAGCTAATTCAGATGGGAACCTCCCACCCTGCATGTGGACAGCACCGTTCCATTGGCTGAGTCAGGGGGCTGATAAAGGAGGCAGCTGAACAGTGAGGATGCATTCCGCCTCCTCCTCCTCCACTCTTGACCAGGGTGTGCAGTGTGGATGCCCTCCTCCTCCTGTGCTCTTGACGAGGATGCAGTGTGGATGCATTCCTCCTCCTCCTCTGCTCTTGACTGGAGTGCAATGTGACCAGCTGTTTTAAGCTCTTACAGCCTTGATTTCTCTACCATGATAAAGCCCTTCCCCACAGGTTGCTTTGGTCAGTGTTTTCTCACAGAAATGGAAGTGGATCTAAGGCCAGGTACTCAGGAAGCAGGATGGAGTAGGTGGAGAACCTGGAAGAAGCCAGGAGAGAAGAGCAAGCATGAAAGAATCTGCATTGTCTCTGAGCCCATGAACAAGGCACTGCTCCCAGAACTCCAGTGAACTCTGACGTCTGTATTGATAATCAAGTTGCCTTATAGTTTATAGTTCTGGTTTGCTTTCATTGGTCCCACTCCCTTCTGTTCTAATTTTGTCACCATTGATGGGCTGCTGCTCTGGTGTGGAGTGCCTTCACCACCACCATGCAAACCACACAGGTGGTCACTTTTAATCATGCTCCATTCTGTT
Organism: Ellobius talpinus; assembly: GCA_001685095.1. Taxonomy (NCBI): domain Eukaryota; kingdom Metazoa; phylum Chordata; class Mammalia; order Rodentia; family Cricetidae; genus Ellobius; species Ellobius talpinus. Next base: position 21,542 of record LOJH01015531.1, on the reverse strand, counting down.
GCCTTAACATGGACATAGCACCCTATGTCAAGGGATTCAAAAGGCATGCCTGATGCTCTGATATTCCAGAGATGGAAGTTAAGCATGCATTGGGTAACTCCTGGGCTGATTTTTGCTAGAGTCAAGCATACTGTACAGTTGTAGAATATGAACTATGTTATATATCATCCAGACTACAGAAAATCGAAAGCTGTTATGATCCTAGGATGTGGATGAGGTCCTTGGAAAGGGAAAGGCCGCACTTGTACTTGTGAACAGTGGTACATACAGAGGGAAAATATATATGCACCCATACTCACAAAACTATACATTAAAGTGCATTACATGCATCGTGCAATATATACATAAACCTGTTTTAAATGATTTCTACTTTCCTAAATACAGACATGTATTAGTGTGCCCATATACTCTATATTATGTAAGAAAATGGTTAATCCGTATGTTAGCTTGCTGTTCCAGTGTGACAGTGCCTCATGAGTCTGTCTACTCTCTGCTTGCTCTTTACTGTGGTCAGCTCTCCCCCTACAGACCACAGGGCTGACCACAAACTCAGATTAGTATTAGAAAATTAAGCGATTAGGCAAGATACAGGAACAAGGCCCAGGAAGAGCCATTCTGAACCATTCCCATATTTTCATTATAGTTTTCTTGCAACACTGTTGACAAGAACTTTTTTCTTGGGGTGGTAGAATATTTGGAATATGATTCTCTGGGTGGCCTATCCTATTCCCACAGAGTGAGACCAAGACACTGAGAGAAGTTAATACGTTGTAGAGGGACTTGAAGTCTGAGATGACGTTTCAGGTCCAGAGCCCAGCTGTGTCGGAAGGGCAGTCTCGCAGCTCTGCGGTTTTATGTAGAGAAATCTATAAACTCTGCTTTCCATTTTAACTTTTATGTCACTTGCAGCCAAGAGACATAGCAAATGCATTGTTTTCTAACCACACCCAGAACCAGTAGCTCATATTTGAGTTGCCCTCTAGAGGACAGCCAGCCAGCTTTCAAAGTTTGAACTCTCAGACTTGTTGGGAGGCCAAACAGCAGAAGTCATCCATCAGTCTGCTGCGGTAACTACAAGGCTGTGTGCTGCTGACCTTTGTCTTTGTCAAAGACCATGTGCCTAGGAGCATGTTGCTTAGTAAACCACTGATTCTTGGAGGGAAAAGAATGAAGGCTTCAAATCCAGACGCCATCTGGACAACTGACCACTTACTGAATCTCTGGCCATACGTACCTAGCGGATAATTCATGCAGTCATAATATAATTATCAGGTAAAATTGTCTGTATCGCTGAAGGATCAGAAGCCCCAAGAGATTGATGCTCACTTTACGTACCACATCTGTTATGGATGAAAGATCCATTAGTACCACAGTTCTTTTAATATAGTAATTGTTTCTCCAGGAAGACAGACGGGGATTTTATTCATTACTGATCCTTAGGTAGAGAAATGCTCATTTGCCAATTGTCACGTTACCACTCTTGAGAGGCCTATTAGAAATTCAAATATTTCATTTGTGATAAGAGAAGGAAAACAAAACAGTTTACCTTGATTAAAGGATTGAAAAAGTGCTGGAACTGGGACCTGGTGTTAAAAGGTTTTTTCATTTAGTTTTCCTCGAACTAATAGGCTGGCAGAGTAAATAACAGACAGGATTGATCCATTGGCAGTTATCCTAAGCATGAGTGCTAGTCAGTCAACACGTATTTAATGAGTGCTTACTGTGTTCCAACGCAAATGTGCTGAAGATCTTCAAGAAGTTTTGAAGGTAAAGTTGACCGAGGGAGGGGACTTGTTCTGGAACAATGCCATCTAGAGAGTGTTGAAATCTGTAAAGGCCAGCTTGAGTCTCTGTCTTACATAACAGGATCATTCCATAGTTGAGAATCGTGAACATTTACATAATTGCAATTAAACAATTGTGTAAGTGTCGAAGATAATTTGTCACTAAGTAGGTGGCATTAAATTAGGATTACTCATTTTTCAGAGTAAGCCATATGAAAGAAAACATCCGATTCTAAATATTTTGTTCCAAAAGTAACCAGTTTCCACGTCAAGAGCTAGCCAACAAAGCTGGAGAAACAGCACATGTGATTACCTGAGCTCTTGCCCAGTAGACAAACCCTCCCCCATGAGGGCCATGATTTGAGTGGTGTCCATCAAAGGTCCACCTATTAAAGACTTATTCCCTAGGGTGTCACCACTGGACCTCTGTGAGGTGGAGCCTCATGGCAAGTGTTTAGGTCACTGGGGTTCTGCCGTTGATGGAAATTGTGAGCCTAAGTATCTTCCTCTGTTCCTTCTACCTTTTGGTGGGAGGCGAGCATTGTTTGGAACCTGAGATGTGGCAACTCATAACAGGTCCCACATGTGCCAGTCTCAGACAGGAACCTCCCATGCTGTGAGCCAAAAGAAATGTTTTTCTGTAAGCTAGTTATTTCAGGTGTTTTATTACAGTAATATGAAGCTAGTACACTAAGTACTTAATGAATATATTATTGATTTCAAAGGAAAATGAAATTAGGAATTCTGATCAGGTCATACATAGTTTAAGATAATCAGACAACCTCCCGCTATAAGCTAGAACATGATGAATTAAGAACACATTAGCTAATGCCCAAGAGCCCTTGTCTGAGAGGAGGGGATTCTTCAGGTCCCAGTAGCTGAGAGTGGGAAGAGAGGATAAACACAGGAAAGGATGCTTCCTGGTGCTTTGTAGAGTTGAGTGAAGGGGATTGGGTAGCATCAGCTCTGCAGGACAGAGTGAGGCCCTAAGATCCTCCCCTGACCCCCACACTAACCTAATGCTGAGCATTTGGAGTCTGGAGTTGGTACCCTGCAGGAAGGGGGAGATAATGGAAAATAGTACAAGAATGGACAAATAGGCATATTTTTAGATGTGCTTTTTGGATAAGAATCATTTATGGCATGCTTGATCAGACTCTAGCAGTCTCCATGTTCGAATTTGACTTTCATTTTTCTAGCACCCCAAAAACTGAGAAATTAGACAAGACTTGGCTCCCAGCCAGAGATAAACTAGGGCTGAGACTGCAGAGTCCACCAGAGGTGCTCACGTGACCTGGACACAAGACCCTCTAAGGCATCAAGGCTCATGAGATGCGTGAGAAATGGGGTGCTGAATGTGTCATGTTTGTGGCAGACGCTGCTATTGTCTCAGTTTCCTGGCCCTTGCCCTGGGCTCCCATAATTCAGTAATTGCTCTGGTGCCTTCTTCAAATCCAAAAAGTTCTGAATTCTAAACCGCCCCTGGTTTTGATGACAGAATGAAGTCACCATGGACCTGTGCTCAAACTTGAAAGTGATGAATCAAAGCCTTGGAAGCAAGAGTCTAAAAAAATTATATAGCTTTGCAGAATGTATAAATACCCAGAAATTATGAGAATGGATTTATAAGCAACCTTGGAGGTCCCAGGCAGTGACCCCTCTGTTCGCCAGTCCTCAGCGAGGACTGTTTTACTGGTTTAAATTTCCACCTACTGAGGTCACTACCGTGACACTGGGCAAAGGAAGAGACTGAGTTCATGCTGGTCACCTTCTCGGGGGCCGGGAATCCTCGGTTCAGGAAGTCCCCAAGTTCTCGGCCATGACTGGGTGCACTATGTGCTAAACCTTGGGTTTGTAAAGCATGAAATGCCTCCTGCCCTGAAAGCCAGCAGCAGTTTGTGTAATGCTAACTGACGATAAGTTGACAGAGGGACACACACGCTGTAGAGAATTATTTCAACTTTTCAAATATAGACATAGATTTTGGAGCAGTATCTTAGAATATTAACTGTGGAAATTTATATCTGTGTTTTAAATCTGTGGTGATACTTTTCATAAACATTTAAATTTTTTTCTACTGCAAAAATATAATGCATTTACTACTAGAAAATATTTTAAAGCAATATCTACGAAAATGCTCTCGGGTATTTCAAACATCAAAAACGTAGTCTGTCTAGATAAATATATTATTTATAATACTTTAAAGTGAGTATTCTCCAACTTGTAAAGATCTCGTTCCCCAAAGATACAGAAAGGGGGAAAAGTGTGACTTTACAGTTTGCCCCTGAGAAACCGCACCTCCCCTGAGACTGGAGTTGTGACTATGGTGGCGTGTTGTTCATCAGAATGACCCTTCAGCAGATGTCATGAAATAGCACTTTGCCTCAGCCTTTTTCTCACAGCCTGTATTTCTAATCATGAGAAAAACACCAGACAAATAGCAGATGCGGGGCACTCTACTAAACATGTAGCCGCTGGCTTAGAGTTTGTGACCTTGCAGGGGCCAGGAGGCTCCCAACAGAACTCATCCTCAGTGGGCTCCTGTCAGAGCTAAGCACAGTGGAATCTGGCTCTTTAGGCTGAATCGGGTTTTAATTCAGGATAGATATTCAGTGCTGCGTCATGCTGTAGCAAATGTTTATGTCCATTCCCCCGAGAAGCCGAGTGTGGAGCTCATGGTAACTCTCTCTACTGTTGACTGTTAGTCAAAAATGGCTAAAACAGGCTTAGGTGTTGTGTGTGTGCTTGACTTTAAGCTTTTAGTGAGCATACAGAATAATGGATCTCATCATGACTGGACATTTTCATATGTCGTTGCTCTTCATTTGAATTCGCCCTTCCTCCTTTCAGCCTTCCTGACCTTTTATTTCCTCTCCCTCTGGTCCTTTGTCTCCTCCAAAATAGTTCCCTTCTGCTTTTGTCTTTTTCTCATACGCATGTAAATCTATATAATTAGAAGATACGGGGTTTGTCGTCTTTGTCCTCTCCTTACTCTACCACCTCCAACTAGACTCCTCCTTTCATGGTCACTGGACCCCTCTTGTTTTCATTGTAGAGATCTTTTGCCTCCTTGGCGAGACTTTTTTTCCATAGCTTTTTGTTGTAGTTTGTTTTTGCTATTGAATTTTTTTTTGCCTCAATATCTTTCTCTGCAAGACACTGCTTGATACGTGGAAAAGCTACTACTGCTTCTGTTGTTGACACGTGTCAATATTTTATTTCAGTTTATGAAAATATTTTATTCAGGTATTTCTGGTAGGATCATTAGGGTCTTTTAAGCACAGGATGATACCATCAGTAAAGATAGGTAATTCCACTTGTTTCCTTCCTATTTGTATCAGTTCCATTGCTCTTTCTCACGTTATGTAATCCTGTATTGAATGAAAGTGGAGTGATTGAATACCCTTGTCTCATTTCTGTTTTTATAGGCAATTCTGTCACTTTTTTTCTATTTAGCATGACGTTGACTGGTGGTTTGTATATGCCTTTATTATCTTGACATATGTTTCCATGTTTTCTTCGTTTCCACCTGGCTTTTATCATGAATCCATGCTGAATTTTGTCAAGAGATTTTTGATCATAGGATAGCTGTCTCTGGCTCTGTATGTTACATTTCATTTATTGATTTGCATATGTTAGACTATATCTTATAATGAAACCAATTCATTCATGGTTATGATGCTTTTGTACATGTTGCTAAATTCTGTTTGCAAGTATTTTATTTAGAAATTTTTTATCTAAGTTGACTAGGGAAGTTGGTCCATAATTGTCGTGTGTGTGTGTGTGTGTGTGTGTGTGTGTGTGTGTGTGTGTGTGCTGGTTTTGGTGTCAGGGTAATACTGTGCTCATAGAATGAATTTGGTGATGTGAGGTTCTTTCATCAGAGCTTGTTGCTATGAGAAAGTATTCCAACAAAAGCCACTTAAGAAGGAAGGTTTTATTTAAACCCAGTTTGTCTGATAGGCATTGGTGGGGAAGTCAAGGCAACGGGAGCTTGAAGCCATTGGTTGATCTGTGACCAGAGTCCAAAGAAGAGAGCAGTGCATGCATGCATATTAGTGTTTAGCTCTCGGTTTAGAGGGATCCCTTGCCTAGGGAATAGTCCCACCCACAATTAAAATGGGTCTTCCTGCATATTAACTAAAGCAATCAAAGTAACCCCCCACAAGCATGCTCAGAGGCCCACATTCCGGGGGGATCTAGAATCCTGTTAACAAAACCACAGGCAGTGTCCTTCCTTTTGGATTTTGTGGCCTAATTTGCAGAGCCTTGGTGCATTTCTTTAGAGGTCTGTTAGAATCAGCAGGGAATCTATCCAGATCTGGAAGCGTCTTTGTTGGAAGAATCTCACTAGTTCAACTCCAGTCTTCCACTTGTGTAGCTGTGCTTAGGCTCAGATCCTTCCGGTTTAATTTCGGTTGTCGTATGTATGTAGGAATTTCTCTTCTACATTTCTTATCTTTCTGGAATATAGATTTTTCAGTGTCTTCCTTCAAGGTCCTCTGGCTTTTGTTATCTGTCCCAATGCCCCCTTACATCACTAATTTTGCTGGTTTGGGTCCTCTCTGTTAGTACAGTGATGTTTGTGGATTTGTTTATCTTTTCAAAGAATCAGATATTTGTCTCATTGATTCCTTGTCTTGTTATTTTTAGTCTCCATTTTATGTATTTCTTCCACATCGTTATTACTCTTCCTACCTAATGATTTGGCTCATTCTTGTTTTTATAAGATGAAGTTTGTTATTTATTTGAGGTCACTTGTGTTTTTTTTTGTTTTTTTTTGGCAGAAACACCCAAATCTATGAGCTTGCTTCTCTATATCTGGGAGGTTCTGATAAAGTTGTTGCTTCATATTCATTTTAATCTAAGACTTTAAAATTTTCTTAGTCCTTTCTAATTTGTCCCACTAATTATTTAAATGGGTATAATTCAATCATCAAGAGACTTATAGTATCTCTTGATGTTCACATCTACTTTTAGTCTACCATGAACTGAGAAAATGCAAATAATTTTGATTATCTTCTATATTTATTAAGATCTTATTAATGTCCCAAAACTTGGTCTGTTTAAAGAAACTTCCTGAACAGCTGAGAATTTTAAGTGTCATATTTAGCTCTTAGATCAATATTCTGTAGATATCTGTTAAGTCCACTTGATCTGTGTTAGTTTAATGCTGAAGTTTCTGTCAAATTTTTTCTATATAATTTGTTAGAGTGGGCTACTGAAGTCACCCATTGTTGATATATCAACTTATTTGCCTCTCGTACTCAATAGTGTTTTCTTAGGTGCTTCAACCTTTTTTATAGATGCGTTTTTAAATTATTGTATCTTGTTACAGATTTGCAACTTTGGATTGTTTAGCTATACATACACAATCCTGGTTTTCCAAAGTGATCTTTTTCCTTGTTTTCCAACATCTGTCGCAGTGGTGACAGCTTCCTAAGCATTAGCAGACAACAGAAAGTTGTTCAGAGAGAACTTCTGATGTTTGGTCACCAGTGTAAAGCTGACTGTTGCATTTACTATTTTAAGAAATAATCTGCATGTTTTAAAAATTGTTCTGCCATAGCTATATGCATTAACTTCATAGCTATATGCATTAAGTATTATCAAGTGTGTTTGATATTCCCCTCAGAACTTATCAAGTTGTTATTCCTTATTTTTCTAATTTAGTTTTCACACAGTGTATTGTTCAGTATGCTTCAGAGAAAGATGCCAACACAGTGTGTGGTTAAATTATGTATGTATGTCATAGACAGATATGTAAGTTTGTGTGCTTGGAGAGAGATCATCTGAGATCATGTGAAGTTGATGGTCAGTTTCTGATGAGGTAGACCAGCAAGCTGGAGGCTTGGTAAGCTTTTGGCATTGAGTTCAAAGTCTGCTGGACGTTCTTCTTGTAGCTGTTGTTCTCTCGGGTCTTCAACTCACCAGATATGAGCAGCCAACATGATATGGTCTAATTTACTTAAAGCCTGCCAGCTTAAATATTTTATCCCAAAACCACATGAACAAAAACTAATGAATGCCAGAATAGCATTTGACCGAAAACCTCATACTGTAATTTACTTCAACTGACTTGTGAGCACTTACCTGCCTCAGCCTACAGTTCTTAAAATGGAGTCACTGAATTTGAACCTGTCACACTTTCTCTTTGGGTTACACAAAATTATATATCTCAAAAAACCAAAAATAAAAAATTATAATTTCATCTGTAGCTGACAAAATAGGCTACATTATGGAACTCGCAAGTCACACATGCTCAGGGTGGGAAAGCTGAGTTTTGTTTTTTTGTTTGTTGTTTTCACATTTCTGGCATATTTGTTTTTTTGAACTCACATGTGATTTTATCAATAACATTGTTAAGAACGTGTACAACACATATGTTAAAATTATTGATTCAAATTCAGAATGTACATAGCAAAATTTCAAATCAGTTTGGATGAGGTTTGGGAACACATGCCTTTAATCCCAGTACCTGCTAGTCAGAGGCAGAGACATGCCTGTGAGTTCAAGGACAGGCTGTTCTGCATAGTGCCAACCGTGGGTATATATTAAGACCTTGCCTCAAAAATTTTAAATAGGAAGAGAAAGATTTGATTAACTCCTAAATTCATGCTTCAATATTTTCTTTAATTTAATTTTTAAGAAAAGATGTATTTTCTCATTTTACACACCAACTCTAGTTCCCACTCCCTAACCTCCTTCCACCACCCTCAACTCTACCACCATCCACTCCTCAGGGTGATGCTTCCCATGGGAAGGCAACAAAAAGCTGAGTTTTGAACCCAACTCAGCACCGGTTAGGAAGAGAGAAGGGGGGGAGGATGGGAGAGCTTGCTCACAAAGGGCCAAGACCTTAGTCTGAACTCTGGCTCCACCCTGCCAGTGATTCAGCTGCCTGTCACTCTCCTGTGATGCAACCTCAGTTGCTTGTGTTGAATTTGGAAACTTGGACACAGGAGAGCATTTCTGGGTTAAGTCTGTCTTAGTAGGGACCATAACTGAACCACCTATGTGTTTCCTGACTTTTTCACATTCTTTTGCTGGTAGGGTCACTACAGAAAACCCCCTTTGCCCGCCTGTATCTCTCCTCACATTTTTTAAAAGCAGTGGTGCTCTTTTGAGTTACTTAAATTCTGTTTAAAAAGCAGTTTCGTTGTTAACTGTGTTCCTTTCCAGATTGTACCAAACCTGTAACACTGAATTCCCTGAATTGTTTGGCTTTCAGATGGGAGAGCGTTTTATGGTGAAAATATCAGGTTTTCCAAATTAAAGAGCCAGTAGGATGTGGCAATATATGCTCTTGATTTTAAATTAGGTTGAAATTGACGTCCTTTGACAGAAATCTACTGAGCATCAAAATGAAGCAAATATTTAGGTTTTGAGCTCTGAGCCAAATGGCCCTAGTGCTTATGATTGTATGCCTGCTACCTCAGAGGGGCTGCTGTGTCTTTGATATTCCTGGGAACCACATAATGTCAGCTGACTTGTTTGCCTTCAGCATCCCACAACATCTTTTCTCGCGAATGAGCCTGGTTTGGCTCTCCAAACCAGGGTGAGCATTCTCATCCTCCTTTACATTAAATAAGGTACTCTGAACCTGTTGTTACCACCCCCACTTAGAGGCTGGAGATGAAGTCACCTCATAGGGAGTGGTGTGCCTGTTTAAAGCACTGTGATACTGATAGACGAATAATAGCCACTGTCAGATCCACCTTGACATGTTCCTGCCACTGGGAGGAATTCTTTTTCCCCCATTCTTATTTTTGCTATTTTTTGCTTGTAGCATGGCCGAAAGCATCTTAAATTCTGTAGGCTACATAATTGTGCCCAAGAGCCTTCTCTTGAAATGTGTCCTACCCCCATAACCATTTTTCTCTGTAAGTGAAGTTAACTATGCAGAAAGCCAATTAGAAGAATTCGCTTAGGATTCTTTCCCTGTCTCTCACAGTGCATTTGGCATCGTTGCCAGACAAAGATGTTTAAAAAATAGCAGTATGGTCCGTATCAGCCAGGCCATTTCCTACCTTCCTGACTTAGCCGCAAACTCCAGTTTTCTGTCATCTTTCCATTTAGGAAATAAATTCAGTTGTCAAAGCCTAGTTCAAAGGTCATTTCTGCTATTGGGGTTCGTATTTGACTGTTTAGCAATGTTGGGAACTGTTTGGGCCCTTTTATAATAACCAACGGTTATACACATTTAGTTATTAAATTTTATAATTAACGATTATACAGTTATTGAATTTTATAATAACTAACAATAATACACATTCTTGTTGAATATTAGTACTTCTAGATAAACAGTAACACACTTAATAAATAACCCTGTGGTCTATACATTGCCCTCCACTTTCAATGGAGAACATTAAATGAAGCAAAAGACACCGAGCTTCAATGTCCCATAGCTGCCTTCTGTTATCAAATCCAATCTCTCCATCAGCAGGTGCAATCTGTTCTCCAATGATCAATCACAATCTTAGCCCAGGTTGCCTGAGTCCCTTGTGCCAAGCGCTTGCTTTAAATGGAATCATGGTCATAGCCAAAGTTTTCTTGCCAGTGGCTCAATCTTATTTACAAATGGGTGGCCCCAGGGTCCAGAGCATTTAGTAACTTCCCTCAAGTTTAGATAACAGCAGGAGGCTTCCAGGAAATATGTTATTCTTTGCTGTATCTTGAATCTGGTATCTAGCTAATTAAAACGTTGCAAAAATCTTACTGTTGCTAGAGGCGCAACCTTCATCCACCAGAGATAAGGAAGCTTGCTTGACTCCATCTCTTGCATTTCAGACCATACTGGATAACAACCTATTGACAGCATCTAATTGACATGCAAGATCCTAGGGCAAGGAAAATCTGGGAAATGTAGCTGTTCCCAGCCTCTCCTATGCATGATAGGGCAGAAGCTGACAGTGGGAACTTACTGCCAACTGAAGATCTCTTGAATGGCTGTAGTAATCCTGTGAGAGAAAACTGGCCTTTTACAAGAGACCCTGTGAATCTGACAGTTGGATCCTGTCTGTCAAGTATGCAGTGGTCTCACCTACCACTAGGGTGAGATGAGCAACCATACAGGCCCATGTCCTGAAGGATTGGTTGTTAATGCGTCTTGGGAAGAGGACTAGGAAAAGAAGTAGATGTTTCTTCCTCTGGGGATGAGATGTTTCTGCTATGGAATATTAATGGGAAACTCATCAGATGCCCGGAGAGCCATTTCCAGATGTGCTCCCATTTATAGTCGCTCTGTGGACGTGCAGCCCTCCCCGCGTCTCCTCCATCAGCGCTCTAAGCAGTGAGCAGTGGAGCCTTTGCGTCCTCTCCTGTTGGAGGGGGGCTGCTTGTTCGTTCAGCCACCCAGAACCGAAATAATCACACAGAAACCATATCATTTAAATCACTGTTTGTCCCTTTAGCTCTAGCATCCAACTCTTACATATTAATTTAACAGCCACTGTATCGCCACGTGGTTACGGCTTATCAGCTAAAGTTCTGGCGTTCATCTCTGGCCGAGCTTACATGGCTTCTCTCTGACTCTGCCTCCTTTCTCCCAGCATTCAGTTTAGTCTTCCCTGCCTAGCTCTGTTCTACCCTATCAGGCCAAGCCAGTTTCTTTATTAATTAACCAACAAAAGCATCACATAGACAGAAGGACCTCCCACACTATCCTCCTCTGCAGCTCCATCAGTTGAGATTCTTTTTATCCATGACCACCATTTCCTAAGTTCTCTGCAGTAGACCCACTTAAATTCTGGCTAGATGGCGTTCACTTCTTCCCGTCAATTGTTCGGTTTGCCCCTTGCCTGCTGGTTCCCTTTACAGTAATGATGCTAGCTAGCATGACAATGTTTCATCTCCATATTTTCCTTCCACCTGCAATGGATATTAGGGCAGAGCTCACACTTAATGTGCTATGGGGCTTTTACTTGTAAAGGTGTCAGGACTTGTGGGTAATAGATGTAAACAGAAAGGTAGGGATTTATTTACAGCATAGGCTGACTAGTGAAGAAGACATGCTCTGTTACCCCACTTGCCAGCATGGCATGCCTTTTCTGATGATTCCTCTGCTCTTCTGGAGATTCCTGCCTAGAATATCATGTGGAATTTTGTCCCTTAAGTGCATGCTTGTGACGTTTCCCGGAAGATTGATTGGAACATGAGGATTTCAGTTCGTGGCCTCCTGTTAATCAGCTTAGATTTGTTAAAGTCATTAGTGCTATAAATTTCGTTGCACTTCCAATTTCTCTTGCTCAGGGTTAATTCAGTTTGGTGTGGGCAGAATATCTTCTATCAACTAAGTGCTTTTAATGGCGCTTACCCTGGTTAATGACAATGGGGACACCCAAAGGGAACAGGCACTTGGTTCAGAGCTCTTGTGGGATGCGAATCTGCTAGAGTGCTCTCCTGGGGGAAATCTGCCAGCCCCTGGAGTTAGCACTAAATTCATTTCTCTTCCCTGAAGTCTAGAGATGAGCTGCACCCTCCTCATACCCGCTCCATTTTTCTCATGTTAGGAAAGGGACTCGGAAACTTTGGGAAAATTGGGGCTAATTGTGAGGTTGGTGGCCCTGTTTTCCCACCACATTCAGACTTGAGGTGCTTCACTGTGTGCATTCTGCAATTGCTTTCTATGGAGCAGAGTTAATAATGCTCCCCTGGATAGAAGCAAGTCCAGTGTGAATCAGGCTTTCTGCTGGGGCAGGGAGAGCTGAGTGCTTCAGGCTGATGGCTCCTGTGGGCGAAGGGTAGGCTGTTTTCAAGGTGAGAGCTTGTGTTGTGAGTCAATCCACACATAGTCCTTGAGACCGTTCAGTTATAGACTCTAATGTCTCTCCATCTTTCCAGGCTTATCTATTCTTACACCCTCGCACTGTGTTGTTCAAGGCTTAACCCAATGCTAAGTCACTCTGAATTCCCAAACAGAATCCTCCAACATGTGCTGTGGAACAATGGTCTATACCCTGTCACTTGTATTTTAAATAAATGCCGATTGGTTAGTAGCCAGGAAGTACAGATGGGGTGACAGCGACCAGGCAGGAATTAGAGGCGTGGCAATGAGAATTATGGGAAGAGGAAAGTTTCAGTTTGCAGTCATCACCCAGCTGCAAAGGAAGCCAGACACAGAGCAAGCAAGATATGACTGCCTCGCCGAAAAAGGTACCAAGCCACATGGCTAACAGACAAGTATTATGGGCTAATATAAGTTATAAGAGTTAATAAGAAGCCTGAGCTAATAGGCCAATCAGTTTATATTTAATGTAGACCTCTGTGTGTTTTCTTTGGGAATGAACGACTGTAGGACCAGGTGGGATAGAAACTAGTCAACAAACAGGCCCCTGGTGTACCCCTGTTCTGTGCCCATCACCTGGTGTGCTCCCCCTGTTCTGTACTCATCACCTGGTGTGTCCCCTGTTCTGTACTCATCACCTGGTGTGCCTTGTTCTGTGCCCATCACCTGCTGTGCCCCCTGTTTTGTGCTCATTGGGTGTGATGTTTCCACTATTTGCCTGCAGAATCATCTCCCCATGTAAGATCCACAAGCTTGTGACAGGTTGATCATTTGGGCACCCAAGTCCCTTCTTCCATTTTTTCTGCCTTTGTCAATGGTACCTGCACCCTGGGAGAAGCCTTACCAAGATGGCTAAAGATCAGTGCATTTTGCTGTAGGTCTTTCCCCTTTTTCCCTCCTGCTCTTTGTTCTTAGCCCTGGCCCTTCCTTGAATCACCCCTGTAGCTGTCTCCAAATGCTGCTGATGCTGCTAAGCCTATTCTGTGAGAACCACACATTTACAGGCCAGCCTGTCTCTCAGGAATGGGTACAGTTGAAAGGCTCAGCTTCATCCTAACGCGTGGCCAGGCCGGTACTTATCCACAGTCAAGAGATGACTCTGGCTCTTCTGGTGTGCTTCAGGCGATGATAGGCAGCTTTCTAACGACTTTATTAGTTTTGTCCAGGACATTCTCATGATCTCTACTATTTGATAAAATGCCTGCATCTACTTGTTTCAACTGCTCATGAGGGTGTAGAACTCTTCCTGAAACCTCTCTCGACGAAGCCCGGAGAAGCAGGTGGTTGAGTTGCCGCACTTCTTTCCTCATGGTGCTTCAAGGGACCAGACACTGCCCCCACACAGCCGCCACTCCAGAAGCATTTATCCAGGGAACAAGTGTCTCTTATAGTAATAAAACTTCACTAGGCTGCACTGGTGTCCACATGTCTCCAAGCATGCTGCAAGGAAAATGATTTATTCTTAATAAAAAATATTAATTTTATTGATCCAAACGAGCCATGTAAAATTGTTTTCCTCTTGCTATTTCCATTTTTTCCCCAATTTGGGCCAGCCAGCAGTGCCAACAGCTGAACAGATCCCATGGATTTTTAATAAGGACTCAGGCTTCCCAAGAAAGATAATAAGCAAGTGTGTGGAGGGCAGGGTCACATTCTCCAAGGCCCCTCTGACAGGAGGCCAAGATTAAAAGGTGCGAGCCAGCCCAGAGGGCTGGGAGGAGGCTGCAATTTCTCACTGTGGATTTCCTCAGAGTACCATTAGCTTACCAAGAGGATCACAGGGTGGATTGCATTTTCTTGAGGAAAGCAAGGGGGGGGGAGCTGGGTAATCTTGAACATGACGATGTTCAGTTATGCATTTCAAAACTAGAACCTTGATCCCCAACCTACTCCTTTGTATCACATAGACTTGCAAGACAGAATGTCTAAGGCTAGGGAATGCCCTCACATTTTCCTTCATAACTGAACCCAAGGAAGCCTAGAAGCCTCTAATTCAAAACAGTATCTTTCATTATAGAAAAAAATACCTAACTATTCCATTTGGTCCCTTGTCATTGATATCTCTGCACACTGGGCAACTTACAATGTTTGTATCCTTTGACCTTTAGAAAGTCCTGAATAATCTAATCATCGGGTTGTTACATCTGTTATTATGCTGGTAAGGAAAATGACTCATTAAAAGCTTAAGCCATCCAAAATAAAAAAGAGCTAACCAGAAACATCTCAGCCCCTCCCTTGGTAAGTACCATTACCGGTGTGATGCAGCACACACACACACACACACACACACACACACACGAGGATGAGCTCATTTATCAACAGTTGTTGATGAGATCAATAGGAAGTGAGGAAAGTGAGCCCTACGGTCCAGGTCCAAGCAGAAAGCAGCCAGGGATCTGAGTTGAGGACCACACCTCCTGAAGCTGAGCAGCAGACCCACCTTCCCTGTCCTGTCTTAGGACTCCACAGCCACCTTCCACCTCTGCTGGTGATAGAAGGAAGTACCGGGCTCCGGGCTGACCTAATGCTGCCAGAGCACAGACAAGGGCTCACATCTCAGCTCCACAGGGCCATCCACTGAGGTCTCTCAGCCCCAGCAATTCCCAGCTGCTGGCAGCTGGAGGGCTGATGGGCCTCCGTGCAGAGCCCAACTTCCAATCTCCAGACTCGCTTGCCTGTCGCCTGTATCTATCCCTTCCTGTTGCTTAACCCAAGGTTAGGCTGAGTGAGCTGGGGGGTGTAGCCCATCATCCTGTCACTGGATCAGTAGCCAGATTCTGGCCCAAGCAGCCTGAGAAGATTCTAAAGTTTGAGCCACTGGCCTGGAGGCAGGAGTGTGAGCAGCTAACCTGCTAAGAGCTCTCTTGCACCCTGGCCTCCTCTTGGGAGATCTCTGTGAACTGTCTTAAGGCTAAGGTGGTTAAAGAAGGCTCTTATGTTTGATCCCTTTGAGCCCACATCACCTGGCACTGGTTAGAAGTGTGATCTTCCAGTCCTAGCTAATTAAAATCTTCACTTCAGCAAGAGTTCCCAGGACTGTGCATATTTGCAAAACCTTGCCCCAAGCAATGTTAATGATTCTGCCAGAATCTCAGAGGTTTGAGAGACAGTGTGGGGCTTTGACCGTTCCTTGTCTTTTTGTACTTGTGTATACAAATTCTTGTAGATACATGTGTATGTTGGGGTTCATGGGCACATAAGAGGGCATACATAAAGAGCACATAGGGAAATCTTGGGTACTCTTCCTCAGGTACAGTCCACCTTGGTGGTTGAGAAAGGGTCTCTCATTGACCTGGATCTCCCAGGTAGTCTCGTTGACTGACAGTGAGCGCCAGAGATCCTCTTATCTGTCTCCACTGCACTGGGATTAGAAGCATGCATCTGTTTTTCACCTTTTTGTGTGGGCTCTTGGAAGTGATCTTGGGTCCTTACACTTGTATGTAAGCACCTTGCCCACTCTGCGATCCCCCCAGCTCCCTTTTGTATATTTTGCAATCTGAGTAAAATATAGGTGGTGAGGGTTTCTTTCTTGAACTGGAGGCGGAATGATGATGCTCTCCTTCCGTTTTCACAGGGCTCTGCAAGGTGGTTCATGTTTCCATTACAGCAGCACCGTAAGCCTTTTCTCCTTTTTTCCTAGAAGGGGCCAAGCCACATGCTCCTCAGTGGACCAGCTACTGACTGCATTGTGCATTACAGTCAGCGAAACCAATAACTGCCCTGTGTAGGGCATTAACACAGGAGTCACAAGCGATGCTTTGGCCATTAACACGTTTATGGGTGGACTACTTTGCAAAACTGAGGGGAAGTATTACTCTTCTAGGATTAATATATTTGGCGAAATGTCTGCCAGGAGAGGAGGCTTTTGCTGATGGATAAAATGCTGCTGTTGATTTATCTGGTAATGGAGACCTGAAATTAGATGAATCAGTGTGCATGAGAAAGCCATTGTCATCTGGTTAATTACATTTTGTCAGCAGGACAGGGAAACTTTATTCTCAGTGCAGCTAAATGAATGCTTTCAGCCAGAGTCCTGTATTGCAAATGACAGGCACCTAAATGGGGACAAAGACAAGACTGCCAGAATGCCACATTCCTGGACATTTGGTGCCTCCGAGACTTGACATCCCTGTTCCCAGCTGTAGGCCGAGTCTGTTTACTCTGAAACAGTGGGCTTTTCCCTGCCATGGTTTTTCCCTTCTTGAGACGTCTGTAAATAACTGGGGACAGCTGTTGTCACTGGTGAGAGATGAGGAGTGGTAAGGAGGGGCCATTTGTGGTGTGGCGTCTCCATCCTTATTGCAGTGAAGAGACACCATGACCACAGCAGGTCTTATGAAGGAAACTGAATTGATGCTGGCTTTACAGCTTCCTAGGGTTAGTCCAGTTTCAGCATGGCGGGAAGCATGGTGGCATGCAGACAGACATGGTTCTGGAGAAGGAGCGGAGAGTTCTATGTCTGGATCCACAAGCAGCAGGAAGAGAAAGCCACTGGGCCTGACTTGGACTTTTGAACCCAAAATCCCACCCCCAGTGACACACTTCCTTCAAGAAGGCCATACCTACTTCAATAAGGTCATTCTTCCTAATCCTTTCAAATAGTGCCCCTCCTTACAAATTCAAATATATGTGCCTCTGAAGGCCATTTCTATTCAGACCCCCACCATGTGGACACCACTGATTTCTCTTCTGTCACCAGGGACCTTCCTTTCATTGTGTTTTGATTGATCCTCAAGGGGTTGGGAGACCTAATCTGTGATAGGTCTCTAATCAGGTGTGTGTATGCGTGCACATGTGTAGAATGGCAGAAAGAATATCCTCTGCAAAGACTTTCAAATTGAAATCCCTGGAACCGTGAATAATGTTCCCTTTCATGGCAAATGGGGTCTTTTAGGACTGACGATACCAAGAGCTTTGCAAAGGGAAGATTGTTCTTAATTTGCCAAGCAGGTCTGTCTAAGTGGAAGTTAGAGCCAGGAGTGTCCAAGAGGCACTGCTGCCAGTTTTGAAGATGGATGAATGGGTCTTTAACTAATGAATTCTGGAAGTTTCTAGAAACTGAAAAACACAAACAAATGAAAACAAAAAAAGCAAGCATACACACTTTTTCTTCTTTTTTTATTGATTTTATTGAGCTCTACATTTTTCTCTGCTCCCC
>LOJH01015529.1:12265-23389 GCA_001685095.1 Ellobius talpinus | reverse complement strand
TGTGTGTGTGTGTGTGTGTGTCTGTGTGTGTATGTGTGTGTGCGCTCACGAGCATGTATGCACATGTATATATGTACATGCACTCGTCCAGGTGCCCATGGAGGCCAGAAGAGGATATTAGATTCACTGCAACTGAATTTCAGGCCATATAGAGCTGCCTGATATGGGTGTTGGGAACCCAGTTTCACTGCAAGAGTCGTGCTCTCTTTACCACTGGATCATCTCTTTAGCTCCCAATCTGTCAGGATTTTTGTTGTCGTTTTTCATCATGAAACAATATATTAAAAACTTGTCTGGTATCACAATATGAATTACATGTTAATCCCAAATTTTATGACCATTTCTTGTTGATGGATCGATCTGTGAGGAACACAAATGCAATGAAGTTTTACTAGATGTGTGTGTGTGTGTGTAATTGTTCTGTGAAAAAATAGATAATACCTATCAAGAGTCCAAGAGCACTAGAATTGGACCTTGCCTTTCATCTGCAAATCTTTGTAAATGAAAACAAAAGTTGTCAAAACACAGTCCAAGAATGGAGTACTGTGCAGAGAATTCTAGCTACTTAGGAGAAAACTCCAAGAAAACAAGAATCTCAGTTTCATTAAACCTTGCAATTGTACAAGGAATGTGCTTTCAGGCCCCTCCCAGGTGTATCAGATAGGCGCGAGTTTATTTTGTATTATTCATTACAATGAGCTGTTGTTGTTTGTTTATAAGCCTCTATTGAAAAACATGTTTTTGCCATGTGCAGCTTGTCCTTATGATTATATACAGCTTATATGCATGGTAACTTTACTCATGTGACCTTTCTTAATCCTTAGAGTATAAATAGTCTGATGCTCTGAATAAAGTTGGCTACTGCATGAGACTTTAGCGTGCCTCATTTTTAGGCTACATTCTCCCAGGTCCCACCACCTTTAGAGAAGTAAACAAAGTTCACTGGGTAGTAACTCAGTTACTGTTTATAATGGAAAATGTTTTCCATACTCAACAATAGAGAACCGATTACATACATTATGGTAAATCAACAAAACACAAAAGAGACAAAAGGAACGATTTTGATATGCAGAAGGATGACCTAAAAACAACTGAAGACCAAGACAAAAATAAGGAATCAAATATGCTCACCATGCTTAGCTCCTACACAGGATGCTGAAGACTTAATGTGACCACAGCAGAGAAGGCTGCAGTTTGGGAAAGAGAATGAAAAAGGAGCCATACCCTGAAGAAAGTCAGTCTGGACAAACCCTACGTCTTGTCGTGGACACAGTGGTAGATCCCTATGCACAGAAAATAGGTGACAATTTTATTAAGCTTATTTCCAAATCATCTTTTCCCCTGCCTTCTAATTTCCCCCTTAAAAGGCTTCAAACCTTAGGAATTAAGTGTAACAGCTTTCACTAGTGATGCCTGGAAAGCACATTGTCTGCTTCGTGTATTGGGACCAAAAAGAAAGACTATGAAACAAGAGCAGAAGTGCACATGGGAGAGAAGGGGGCACCCAGCAAGGCAGGTAGTGATCATCCTCTGAACACATTAGCTTCCAGGAAAGAAACCATAGAAATAAGGGGAGGGAGCTTAGGAACAATAATAATATGCTAATTTTCTGGAGAAAATGTATGTAATTTGTTATAAATATGTGGTATTTTAACATTATGTGAAACAGAAGTCTAGAAACTAAAAAAAAATAAGTGACCTTAATTACTAATGAGACCAAACAGAACATGTGTCTGTCTTCCAAGACAGAAAAAAAGTTATAGAGATTCTCCAGTTAAAGACATTATGGGAGGAGATGACCGTACACACCACACACATGCATATCAAGCACATATAAACACACACACCACAATTTTCTTAAGTGATAAAGAAGTATCAATATGAATAATGTGGAGGAAGTAAGTTAACTGCCTAACAGAAGGTACTCCATTATTACATGTAAAAACCTCTCTCTAGATATGGCTAAGATGAAAAAGATGACTTAAATATTTTTCCAAATAATGCCCTTCAATGTCATTGTAAGGTGTTAATTATAGTATGGACACAGGACAAGGTAGCTCAGGTCTACAATCATTCTGGCTACTCAGGGGACTGTGGCAAGACGATCAACCTGTTCAAACTCAGCCTGGACTTCCAGGCCATTTGGGGCAATTTATGGAGATGTCTCAAATTTTAAAAAGTGAAAAAGAGGCCTGGGGATATACCTTGCCCAGTGGTACAGCACTCGCCTAGCATTCCAAAGAGCCCCGAGTCAATCCCCAGTACTGAAAGAAAGGGGAAAAAATTCAGGAAGAGAAAGTCCCTTGCTACACTGGAGAACAGAATCTATTCTCACACCCCAAAAGGCATTCTGTCTGGGGAGGAGGAAGGATTGCAGACAATTGTTTCCAACCTGCTTTCTCTTATCCCAGTCAGCTGGGGTCTGCCGGGGTCAAGCAGTGCAAGTAGTAGGGTCCAGAGAGCATTATCTTTTCTTTGATCCCAGAAATGTCATGTGGGTTGATTTGAAGGTATGCCTTTTCTTCAAAGGCTTGATCTCTAGCTTAAGAACGTGAGTTAAGTAGGGATTTTACGGGAATTTTTTGGCTTTAGGAAAGAAAACATAAGAGACCCCCTGCCTCTTACAGCCTTCTGTAAATCCCCGTCCCTAATTGTTTCTCCCTTCAAAGCAAATTCTCGGGCACTTCATAATATGAAGTCTCCTACAGCCTTGTGTCTAATTACTCTCCACCATCTAGCGCAGTTCAGAGTGAAATGATTAGCCCTGTTTGTTGTCAGGTTGTCTCTGGGAGATGACAGTTTCTAACAAATCACTCCATCTCAAAGCTAGGAAGGTCTGCCAGGGTGGAATGCAATCCCACAGTTCCGAAAGTGGATGAAATTCTTCGCGCAGCAGGTGACGTTAATGTGTTTGCTGCTTTGCGAGAAGGGTCTGGCCTTTCCAGGAGCCAGACTCATCCTCGCACAACCCCAGCTGATAAAGCATCATTGCATGAGCCCAGAGCTATTTGCTGGGCTCATTCAGAGCCCTCCTCACCTGTTCCCCACCTGCTATACCCCAGTCCTGTTTCTGCCAACTCAGAGTCCCCACTGAACTCTTCAAACTTAATACTCCCACTCTCCTTCTGGGCGTTTTGTCTACTGAGCATCTGCCCGGCAAACTTTCCCATCTACCTCCAGCTTGAACTTGGCCCCTGCCCATTCCTCCAATCAAATCTTAACTGTGATAGACTCAGAAATCCAACATTGGCACTAGAAGGTGGTACAGAGCCATGCTGCATCCCTTGATTAACCTCCTGTTATGAAATTCCGAATCATTCTTTTTTGTTTGTCTTTTAAGTAGCTTCATATTTATTTAAAAGCTTTTCCATTAAAAAAATATCTTACCAATAATGAAAATTTCCAATACGTAGTATACACAAGTGAATGTTTGCAAGCATTTATGAAAAAAATAAAATCTTTTATAAAATATGAAATAAGCAGTTTTCCTTTATAAAACAGTAAAGAATTCTTCCTTACACTTTACCATCTTATGAATTCATGTAATCTTATGTTATTGGCCAAGAGTCCATGTCATCCTCAAATGGTAAAATCCTAACTTCCAGGGTAATGTATCAGGAGGTGGGAACCTTTGGGACATTTTTAGGACATGAGAATAGAGCATATGAACAGGATAAACATTCCATAAATGAAATCGTAGAGAATTATCTCGCTCCTTCTACTGTCAAGGGACAGAGGGAAGATGAACCAATGAGCAAACTCTCACCAGACACAGACTGCCAATAAACTTGACCCTGTGTTTCTCAGTCTTCAGACTAGTGAAAACCAGATGCCTAAGGTTTATAAGCCTCCTTAGTATTTATGGCCTTTATCAAAAAAAGCCATCTCTTTTTTTCTTCCTTTCTTTCATTCTAAATAGGATATATGTCACTGAGAGGCACATACGGGAAAAGGAGAGGACAGAAGTTACAAGCCAAAGCTAAGTGTCAGTTTGCCTCAGTTTTATTGTTCATGACTTGGATTAGTGGTACAATGGGTACTCGCTTAAGCATGACAGATCCCACACATGACATCCAGTCACCTCTACATATATTCAAATACCTTGGGTTCATTCCTAACATATGCAAAACCAAGACTGACAAAGCAGCCTGCCTTCCTTGGAATTGGGTGTTTTCTTTCGGCCAGTGGTGATACTTCCAATGTATTCATGGACACAATGAGTGATTCACTCTTTTCAGGCAACACAGAAGGATGACAACTGGTTTTTTGTTGTTGTTGTTGTTGAGAATGCTACCTCTTGCCCTCTAGTGTGTCAATTCTTCTTGCAAAGGAAGTAAATTACTCCTCCAGATTGAATCTCCCCTCTACCTTTGATTTCATTTTCCCTGCATCCCTTGGCAATCCCCTAATCCTGCTTTTCCATCCAAATCAGCCAAACAGACATGACTGTGTTAAGAACAAGGATGATCTACCAAGATAAGGTGAGAAGAAACAAATGACACCGTTTGTTCTGGAACCTCTCAACCCTTTGGGGAAGGCAGGGCTGAGGTGGATAAGATGTGCTATGCTTGTCAACACTTGTCCCCGGAACTCTCTCCCTCCCATTCAGACTTAGCTAGTGTTCCTGTTTGTTCCCTTCATGGTAATTACAAATGTTCCAAAAATAAGAAAACCATAAGTGAGATCTGTTTTGACTAAGAGGCTGCTTTCAATCTAGCTGACACAACAGACTGATTTCTGGGTTGTGTTTCAGAGAATAACATCAGCAATTAGCAAATCAGGTATGTAATTTGACCGTAGAATCTGAAGTTTAAATTTAGCAAATTGCAAAGGAGGTGTCCTTGAAAACATAGAATTAATTCTTTCTTTGTGGTTCAAAATCTCACTCTGTTGCTGAAGCTTTAAATCATTTCACACCAAAGGACTAAGATTAGGGTGCTCATTAGGTATCTGCCCTCCCACCCCTTTGGAGTGGCTATACTTTCAGTGTTTTTTCTTTCTGGAATTTCTCAGCTTTGTTTACTTCAATTACCTTCATCTATCTTCCCATCTAAGAAGTCTGTTTTCCCACCACCTATCAATGAGGCTCCAAAAAATAATATCATGATACATCTCAGAATTGAGCAGTTTGTAGTCAAACTGTTGACCCCACCTGACTAACTGAATATAGCTTCACATGGGCAGCAGTGACCTGAGGCTCAGGTCACCTCTCTCACCACTCAGAGCATGTGCCCTTTGTGGTGTGTAAGAGAGAAAATGGCATGTTTCCATCTGGATTAAACTATGAAAAATACTGAAGCCTTAAAAGCACGTAGAAAATCAAAATCGGAGGATATATATTTTCTTCCTGATGCTCTTGATTTTGCAAGGTTATACTGGGTAATCTCAGTGTGTAGCCTGTGTGTGCTCGGGATTTTGAATTCACTGCTCTGGAAAATAGAATAGAAATGACGTAAGGCAAAACACAATTGAAAATGTCAAGCCTTTGCCATGTGTTCTGAGCACTGGCGGTACCAGCTGAATCATTTATAGAACTGCATGCCTTTATCCGGAAGTAACAGGATATGGTCTTTACCCTTTGTGTTGTGGGGTTATCTAATTCCTAATTTCCATTTCCAAATGCACACCACGTCTGTTCAGTTTTGATTTTTGTTCTTTTGGGTTTTTTGTTTTAAATTTAAAATAAATCTGTGGCCTAACTCTAAATATACAGCACTTTGAACATGGCAATGAACTTAAATGCTAAGTATACAGCACTTTGAACATGGCAATGAACCTATTTTCAATTTGTCCTTTCATTTTAATTATGCTGTGAGTATTATTTTGCAGGCATAATTTGTAACATTTTGGCTGTTACCTACAGGCACCCCGGAATATAGAATGCCACCTGGGATGTGTGGGGGTAAGTGTATAATTTCCTGATTTACTTAGAAAAAGAGATTTTTCCTGAAAGTCTAGCTCTAGTTGTCAGTGTGGATATAAGGGTGATGAGAAGTATTTTTAAACAACCAAAAAAATTTAATAGTTATGTCTTTATTTCACAAAAAATAAAACTATCTGCAAGATGCACATAAAGTCAGTAAATAGGACAATCTCTGAAAATATAAAGCCTCCACCCGGGGATACTACAGGAGAAATCCTACACAAATGTGTTTTTAATCGTTTCTATAAGTAATAAAATCAGCATGTTTATGAAAATCCTAAATACATAATTGATCAAAGCCATTTTCACAGTTTAAAATTTATTAGTTATGGAGATTGCTGATATGAAAAGAAAGGTTAAGAAGAAAAAAAAACAACTCCCCCATCTTGACAACTATTACTGAGATAACTGAAATTACAGCACGGATAGGGGAAGCAGGAGGGAGGGAGAGGCTGAGGGACCATTTAGCACACACAAAAATGAAACTGGAAAGGATTACTCTGAGTTCCCGGATCTCCTCATGGATTTTTGTCTCTCTATAAGGAAAGGCAAGATTGTACAGTCGCAGGGTTATAAGGTTCTGTTTTTGTGTTGCTGGCCTTAAAACAGAGAGGTGGGTTGCTTTTAATATAATCATGTTCTTTAAATAATTACATAGGGAACACCCAACAATTCCATCAAACCATCTTTGTTGTGAGATATTTGTATGCTGTGTGAAAATAAATTGCTGTGATTGGTGTAATGAAAAGCTAACAGCCAATACCTAGGCAAGAGAGATAGATGGGACTTCTGGGCAGATAAAGGAAGTAGGAGGAGATAATTGAGGTATAGGGGAGATGTCAATGAGACATGGAGGGGTTCAGACATACAAAATTAAAGAAAGGTAAAATGTCACATGATAAAATGTAGATTAATATAAATGGGATAATTTAAGGTGTAAGAGCTAGTTAGGAACAAACCTAAAATATAGCCTGGGTTTTCATAATTAGTAATAAATCTCCCTGTCATTATTTGTGAGCTGTCAGCCCAAAGAAAAATCTGGCTATACTTCTTATCAGTTTCTCCTTCTAATGCATCATATCTCTTAGGCTCAAGGTCATTATTTAGAATGTGAGTATAAGCTGTATCATGTTCTTAAGCTTTAAGATTTGCATCCCTTGGCCTTAAAAGAATAGAATTTTTAATTAACCTTTAAATGCCTATATGTTTGTTGTAATATATATGTATATATAGAGAGTACATATACATATATATACTTATTTACATGAGTATGTATATGTATGTATGTATATGTGTTTGTGTGTGTGTGTGTGTGTGTGTTCAAAGGAGCTGTTTGTTTATCCTGGCTGCCCAGAACCAAAATAATCACACAGAAACTATATTTACTGCTTGGCCCATTACCTCTAGTTTCTTAATGGATAACTTATACATATTAATTTAACCCATTTCTATTAATCTGTATGGCCACGTGGCTGTGGTTTACCAGCTAAAGTTCCAGCATCTATCTCTGGTGGGGCTACATGGCATCTCTCTGACTCTGCCTTCCTTCTTCTACCTTGCTATAGGCCAAGCCAGTTTCTTTATTCATTAACCAATAAAAGCAACACATAGACAGAAGGACCTCCCACACCATGTATATATATTCTTGCATTTGAGGTGTGTGTATACATGACGTATACATGTAGAGGACAGAAGTTGATATAGTGTGTCCTCCTCAATCATTTTCCATCTCATTTTTTGAGATAGGGTCTCGCACTGAACCATTATTATTTGGCTAGACTAGCTGCCCAATGAACTTCAAGGATCCTCCTATCTTTGACCCTGCCAATGCTGAGTATACACTGTGAAAACTAGTTTTTTTCATAGGTACTGGGGACACAAACTCGGGTCCTCAAGCTTGCACAGTGGACACTTTTCAATTAAACTGTCTCTCCATCCCCACTGATTGTTTTTCATAGTATAAGCAACTCTTGAGAGTTCAAGAAGGGACCCTGTATATCTGTTGATATTATCTGTCACTTTTCTATATACTCTTTATTTAAGAAACTAGATGCTATTGTTCCAGATTCTCTTATGCTAGATAGAGCTTTAGAGATAAAGATGCCATTCCCTTCAAGGAGTGTATTCTGTCCCAAGGCTACAGAAACGAGCAAGTATAATAGAGTTTGGAGCAGTTACAGGGCCAGGTATTATTACAGTCACTGGAAAAAGGGGAGATATATGTGCCATGTTGTAAAACCTTGGAAAACAAAGTGGCACTGTGGGAAAACACCACACAGAAAGATGGGACAGTGTTGTTCTGACCATTCCCTCTCCTTCTCTTCTTCTCTTTCATATCTGGACAAAGATACTATTTAAAATATGATCTAAGAAGCGAGTCTGTTTGGATGCTCACCTTCCTAGACCTCCATGGAGGGGGGAGGACCTTGGACTTCCCACAGGGCAGGGAACCCTGACTGCTCTTTGGACTGGAAAGGAAGGGGGAAGGGAAATGGGGGGAGGGGGAGGAAAATGGGAGGAGAGGAGGAGGTGGAAAATTTTAATATTTAAATAAATTATAAAGAAACCCAAAAAAACAAAAACAAAAAAAAGTGATCAAAGTCTTAACATGATATAGAGCATCAGGAGAAGCCCTGTCTTTGTACTAGAACTGCCAAACCCCTTCCTATTATTTACTTTCAACCTTCTCTCTAGCCCCATTTTTTTTAAATTGCAAATATCCCAGAAATGTCTAATGCACCAACACTCTCTTATTATACTTTCCTCTGGGAAAACAAGAGAAAATGAAATTTGGTCACCAATGTACAATCATTACAAGACTTTTCCTTGACTGGACATTGAAAAATCACTCAGATTCTTATCCCCAAAATAAAACTTGCCAGTTTCCTTTTTTCAGTTAATATTTTCTTCTGTAAATACCGGTATGACTTTGGAAATATTAGGACCAATAATTTATAATCCACTGTAATATTTTCACTTTGAAAATATACATGTTTACATATTATAAATTAAGAGATTTTACACCTGAGTTCTGCTCCCAGCACCTACCTACCTCAGGTGTCTATAACTGCAGTTCCAGGAGTCCCAATGGCTTCTTCTGACCTGTTTAGGAACCGCCGCTCACCTGTGAATCCTAACACAGACACACACAGGACATTTAAAAATGAATACTTTAAAAAAGAATATCTAATATCATAGGAGAAAAAGGCAAAAAACGTCCATAAATTATACCAAAAACTGCAGACAAGTTTGAAACTCACAAAGACTGTCATCAATGTATGTAAATTACTTTCATGCATATTTTCCCAATTTTAACCCAGTCTAATCTCTCTAATCTTTAGATATGGCATTTTCAGAACACCAAATAACAATGCTGCTCACAATTTCCAGTCTGTTCTACTAGGTAGGAGAAAATAAACCAAGAAAAAGACAACATTGCTGTATGTCTCACTATTGCATGGTTTTTCTCTCAACTAATTCAAGAAAACTCTTCCTACCTCGATAGAACAATGGCTCCTGGCAATCTTTAGACACCATAGAAATCATTTGCAAAGAAGTCCCTTGGAATCCTAGCTTTTCAATGAAGTGGCATCCATTGTGTGTTTGATGTGTTTTCTGGTAGTATGGTATAAACGAATACAATTTTCTAGACTGAATCTGAAACATACAAAATGAGAAAATAAATTAGTATAACTTCAAATAGTCTAGAATGACTGCCTGCAAAAAGACAGACTTGAAGTTTCCTCTAAGACAAGATATAATTCAGGCAATCTGAAAGAAAGTTGATGCCCAGGAGAGAATAAGGACCCTTGTAGAAGAAAAACAAACACAAAGAATATTCATAACAAGGGGTTGAGAGACAAGTCTAGCTGGTTTGGAAAGTTCTGGGTTCTCTGAAAAACAAAAAAGCCAAAAAAATCCAAAAAAAACTCTGTCCCCCAAAAAGGGAGATGGAGAACTACTCAAGAAGACACTCCATGTTGAACCTGCCTTCCATGAGCGCACACACATTTGCACACATATAGACATGTACACATATATACACAAAAGTATAATCATAATAGGCTGGGTGAACAATATGTTACTTAGGTAAATTTAGAATATTTATATTTTTATTAATAATTTCTTTAAATCTAGATAGCTTTATAATAATAAATGTAGAATGAGTTAGTTTGAGTTTTTATTTTATTAATTATCTATATTTGTATTTGTATGTGTTTTCACATGCATGCTCAGGCCCCACAACACCCATGTGGTGATCCGAGAACAACTTTTGGAAGCAGAATCTCTCCTTCCACCATGCAAGTCCTGTCATGAGGACTGTGATGAGAGCCTCTCCCCACTGAGCTATTTTTTCGGCTTCTAGAAAGAAAATATTTCCTTTTTATAAATATTTACTCATGTTAGAAATGTACCAATACACATGGCACTTGTAAAAATTTGTGATATTTGACCATTTTAATGATTCTCCAAATTGAGTATGTGGTTTACTATAACAAAGCTTAAGAACATGACTTGAATTATTAAATCCAAACTCTCAAAGCAGTATTTTAATTAAGAATTAGATTGGTAAGTGTTTAAGATGAATTCTACTGAGCTCCTCCATAGGCAAAAGCAATCAGACACACAATACGTTAACCTTACTTTACGATTTCCAAGGTTTCCTAAACTCTGGTTTATAGTGTTCTGCTCTGGTAGGCTTTGGAGAATGATAAGCCAGGCACAGATAAATTAAAGCAATGTTTATAGTTGGCAGAATAAAAATAAATGTGTGAAAGCCATGTTTCTTTCTACTGCAGCTAGCCGAAGGTCTGTTTGCACCCCTTACTTTGTGTTAAAGCCAGCATGTAAGACTATGAATTTTCCTCTGAGTCCGGTTTGGGTTTTCTCCCATGTATTGACTTTGTTGCTGCTTTCGAGAAATTATTAAAATTTATTGCATTTCTTTCAAGATCTTTGAGGAGTTGTGGGCGGGATGGATCAGCAGTAAAAAGTACTTGTTGCTGTTCCCCAGAACGGGGAGCTCAGTTTGTTAGGCAGCTCACACTCACCTTTTAACTCCAGCTTGAAAGGATTTAAAGCCCTCTTGTGGCCTCAATCAGCATCCACACATTACACACGACACACAGGCACACAGGCACACACAGATGCACACAGACACACAGACACACAGACACACACACACACACACACACACACAC
>LOJH01015529.1:0-12185 GCA_001685095.1 Ellobius talpinus | reverse complement strand
ACACACACACACACACACACACACACACACACACACACACACACACGAGAGGGGCCTGGAGGAGAATTGACCATTTCGAAAAGGTTTTAAGAGTATGTCTAAGATTTGTTTTACACTACCTGTTTTACATCATTATCCTCTCTGTTTCTATTGTGTAAGAATGAGAAACATTTCTCTGCACACAATTCCTCATGTTTAGCTGTAAAGAGTCTTTCCTTGTACTTAAGAAAGACTTTTAAAAGATGCAGTGCTGCATCTTTAGTTTTAGAGTAATGAGCTCCTTGTTTTGGTGTCAAGGACCACAGTGTCCTTTTCTGTGTCTTGTCCCGTTTCTTCATTCTGGCTTACAAAGATTACAGTGATGCCATTGAGTGCATGGAGGTTAAACAGTATTGCTAGATCTTCATTTTTAAACATACACTTTATGACTATAAATATTCTTTTTTTTTACCTTCTACCTTACTCAAAAGCCCCCTTCCCTGTGTTCTTTGTGTCTGAGCTGACCTAGGATAAAGTTCCTCTAGTGAGTATTCATTTGTTTATGAGATGCATCGTTTTAAGTATGTCTCATTTATTTAGAATTGAGTGTGCCTTTGTATCAAATCCTTGTCCTTTTGAGTGAGTTAACCTTACTGATAGTCATTGACATTACAGGAAGGGTTTTCTATACATTTTACATCATTTTGTTACTTTTCCATACTTACTTTTATGATTTCTGTTGGTGTGACATTTATGAAGGTTGGTATTTCACATTATGGTGTTTACATTTAGCTCTTTTTGGTAATAACAGTTCATCATTTTAAATATCATCGATTCACTTGTAGTATTGACTGTGCATTTCTCTTCTACTCAACTCTACTTGCTTTCCCTCACCACAACCTAGTGCTTAATCCACAGAAATCTCTTTCTTAACCTTTCCCTAATATTATTAAGGGCTCTTTTTTTTTCTTCCTATCTGAATCATCTTCTTCAACTTACATCCTTTGATTTTTCAGGGACAGTATAGATGAGGAAATCCTCAATATACACTTTCTATATAGTTGTCTCTTTAATTTTATTTCTTTTTCAATTTTAATTTTTCAGAACACACAGTCTAGCTGGAGACATTTTTGTTCAACTTACTCAAGGGTAAGTACATTCAGTTGTCACCACATGTCCTTTGGCTGAAGTTTAACTTAAATTTCCCAGTGACTAACGTTGACACTCCACTACTTTTCTTAAGGAAAAGTGTCTTCATTAAAATAGTAGGAGAGGTACATTTCTTTATTAACAAATCCTCACTCAAATCTCTCTAGTATTTAAATTTGGAGAAAGTTAAGTTATATTTAAGTTTCTTGGCTCTTTTCTAAAATGTATCACAACTATGGCTTCAATGTTTCTTAGTACTGTCAAAAATCTGTTGGAAAATTCACTTTACCCCACTGAAAAATAACAGTTATCGACAGAAGCCTTGTATATAGTTGCCTCCCCCCCGATTTCTTTTTCCTGCCCAATACTTGTGCAAGAGTAAGGGATAGCTCCAAGGAAAAGGGTGTAGTAGTAAAAGCCCCCTGGACAATAGGAGTGGGAATCTTCCCGCAGGTTCAACCATCACCTTCTGAAGCAGGACTTACTGTGCAAATTATTGCATATGACTTAGAAGTAGCTAGAAAGCTCATGGATTCAGCATCAGAGAGACATCTCATGTTCAAGTGTTCATAACCACGTGTGTTTTTTGTTTCCTTTTGTGAGTTTTTAAGATGCATCTCTGAATTCTTTTAGAAATGTACTAAATGAAAGCAGTATCTTTATTTTTTTAAAAAAAATCCAATAGTAACTGTAACGTTTCAAAACGGAAAGTGGCTGCTACTTACATGTAGCTTAGAACAATAGAAAGGAACAATGATTATTAAGTGGGCCATGTGATTTCTCCAACTGCACTTAGATGTGACTTTTTATCTAAGTTCCCCCAATAGCATGATGAGTTCCCCTCATCATTTCATTGATTATATCTTGATCTTCTATTTATCTTATTTCTGGATGGAGATAGTTTCTTTCATATTCATTTAAATCATGTCCCAAAGTTATCCTTCTTTATAAATTGCCTCTTAGTGACTTTCCAACATATAGGTCGTTTACCATTTGATGAAGGGTTCCTTAAATTAGATTTTTAAAAATCAATATCAGTGTTATTTTCTTTTTATGCATTTTATTCATCTTTGGCTGCATTATAAAACCAGCATTTTTCTCTAACTTCTCCATGTCTTGTTCATTTTCTTTTATTTTCATCAAATCTATCTTTATTATTTATATGCATACTGTTAATTATTCAGATTAACTGTGTTCTTTGATAGTCGTGCCCATTGGTAGTTGCTCCTATAGTCACCCTTAGCTATGTGACGTCCCTTTCACCAGTAGAAACCCAACAAATATGATAGGAACATAGGCCTGATCAGCATGTAGACACCAGGCTTTCCCCCTTGAAACACTCCCCTTCCATTTGAAGAAGCCCAGTTTAAGCTTCTGAGCATTAAGAGATTGCACGTACAGAGAGGCCCGTGCATCTCAAATCACAGAGCACCCAGCCAGTTCAACAGGTAAATGAGGCCCTTTGAGGAAGCCCAAATGAGATCTATAGAAGACCTAACACACAATCCACAAATGCCAAAAAACATCAATCATTGTTTTAAGCCATTATTCTCTGGCTAAAAGGGAAAGTGCTACCTGGAAAAAGGCATGGATATAATGAAATTTCTAGCATGAGACATTGGCTTCAGAACTGGGCAGCAGGTGGAGGCTTGAGAAGTACAAGGGGTCTACTGGCAAAGGCAAAAGAGATGCCAAACAAAACTGTTGGCAGAGGCTGAAAGTGGGCTTGGGAAATTATTAGAAGCAAGAAAAAGAATGGCAGGCCATGTTTTATAGTCACAAAACATTTGGCAAACCTGTCACCTGCTGTGACCCAGAAGTGACAATCCAGCCTGATAAAGTGGTGGACCTGGCTGAGGAGACCTCCTGGCAGGATGCTGAAGGTACCAGTTGGCCTGTTACAGGTGCATATGGCGAGGCCTAAACAAAGTGAGAAGCAGAGAAGACAGTTTCATTTGCAACAGGAACCTAGATGAGGAGAAGAGACGGAAATGTCTCTTTTGTCATTCCAGAGTTTTCAAGTTAGCAAAAGAGACTCGGTGTACGAAGGGGTTTGGGGAAAATGATCAAGAGAAGACTGTGGATCGCGAACTTATTTTGTAATACAGCTTCAGACAGACTTAAAGGACCACACAAAACAGCTCCTAGAGACTTAAAAATATGTGCCAACTGTTACCTGCTAAGGCCACACCAGATGAAGACACATCTTCTAGAGAGCCAAGCTGACCCTGTAGCATGGAGTGAGCAGTCATTGTCTTCCAAGGAAACACTTGCTGTTGACTGAAGAGACAACATTTCAAATGAAAAGAGGTCCTGGAGTTGCCACCTGTTTACTGTCACGGAGATGCTTGGAAGGAAAGGGAGAAAGCTCCATAAAACTTCATGTATATAGAGGTTCTTCTACATATATATATATATATATATGTAGAAGAACTAATGGGCCCATGCAAGGATGGAGCAGGAACCCCTTAGCTGAGGAACAACCCCTATTCCCTTGAAAAGAATTCCCCAAACTTCTCAGCTAGATTGCAAACTGTGACAGGTAGCTGTGATTGCTACCAACGTTCAGCTTTCCCCAACTCTTTTAAGTAAAATACAGTGCCCTGATCCAGTCCTATCATCCTGAGTTGTGTCTGTTGAAGGGGTGACTTGCATTTTTGTTCGTACATCTCCAGAGCAGACATAGGTACCTTGTGTCTATCAAAATCTAGTATTCAAAACCAGCCTTTGAGCTGAAGCGAGCCTGACATGAAACTTTGGTCTGGCAGTTTCCTGGAGTTCTAGCACTGAGTGGTGTCACAGGAGCCTTTCTTTATGTAAGCACACTCTGCGTCATCCATGCAATGACAAATTTAGCTCACCATCCTCACAGTCTCACAAAGATTAAGTAAGTGATGCATGGTTTTCTTGTGCATTTGAATATTCCTTTTATGACTATTGTCATTTCTCTTTCATGAAGCCTTGCCATGGCCTCTTAAAAAGAGACAGACCACACAGAGAAAGAGATACAGTTACTCCAGCATCCCACGTAGTCCAGCTTCCAGAAATTCTTCATTTCTTTAGTGCTGTTCTCTTTCTCCTTTTCCCAGTGATCATGCCGTTTTTCATAGATCTCTTTAGTCTCATCTCTTCCCTTTCCAAAGTTCAATAAGTCGCTGAGGATCCCTCAGACTTGCACTCACTTCAATTGCCTTTCAATATTCTTTTTTTTGGTTTTTCGAGACAGGGTTTCTCTGTGTTGCTTTGGAGCCAGTCCCGGAACTAGCTCTCATAGACCTGGCTGGCCTCGAACTCAAAGAGATCTGCCTGCCTCTGCTTCCCCAGTGCTGGGATTGAAGGCATGTGAAACCACCACCCATCTCATATTCTTAAAGCCAACTCTTACCCATTTGTCTTTAATTTAAATTCCCAATAAGTTAAGACCATCATGGGGTCAGATGATCTCAGGAAAGGAGGGCTATTTTACAGAGTAGAAAAGTTGTCCATACCAGTATTTGGAGGTATAACCTCTTCTTTAGGAAAAATGCTTTGGAATTTCCCTACCTCTAAATATTGAAATTTAACTTTCTAAGGGTTCCTATCATTAATTTTAAGACTTATTTTTTAAGGTTGATTCTAAAACCACCTGCAGTCAGCAAAGGTGGTGACCCTTGAAATTTCATGTAGCCCATTCATTTTTAGCGTTTGTGTTTTTATTTGATGATATTGAAATGGGTCCAACATTTTAGGTCCTTCTTACAATAGCTTATTGTAGGACCCTATTGCTAGATGTATATAATAGCAGGGGGTTTCTGAAGCCCACCCTCAAAATGACCGTTCTCTGAAACACTATGTTCCATTCCCGCAAAACTAGGATGGCCTGACCCTGATGGTCCTGGTGTTTTCAGAAATACCTAACGGTAACTAAGATTTTACATCATAGCTTCCTTGAATACAACTCTTTTTATTCTAATCTTTATGCCTTTTTAGAGTTTTCAAGACAATAAAAGAACATAAGCTTCCATCAAACCCTAGTGTAAAATTTTGTCTATTTGTACTTCATCTTCCTCCTCCTCCCCTTTTGTTAATTCTTTTTCTTGCTCATCTTCTGTGACATTAAGTTCAATTCAGTATATCTAACAACCGTACTACATTTCAGAGTCTGTGTTATAGTCAATAAATAGCCATCAAGGATCTCAATCAAGAGGTCAACTTGATTGTGTTACAATGTTGGCAGGAAGGAATCTTAAACCCCATGTTTAGGAAGGTACTCTGACCAGTTCAGATGATATTTTGGTGACTATTTCATAATAAAATCATGGGGGTATATTAGAATCTGTGTAATTAGAACACAGACTCTCTGGGCCCGGTGAACAGTTTATTTAGTAAAATGTCTGCTGTGTGAGCCTGAGAATCTGAGTTTGATTCTCAGATCCTCTGTACAAAACTAAGTGGGGTGGCAAGAATTTATTATCCCTTTGCTGAGTGAAGAGACCCAGCAAGGTTCTTGGAGTTTACTAGAACCGGCTCAGCATATTCGGTGGGAGATTCTTTTGTAAAATAAAAAAAAACAATAGCAATTATACTCAAGTAAAAAGATCTGAGGCTGGCCTCTGACCTACACACACACACACATGCATGTGTATGCACACAATGCATGCACGCACATCTACTCGAACAAATATGTACACATACATACCAAAAAATACATAAAGTACAGAATTTCTATTATTACCTTTTTTAGATGTCTGATAGTCATCCAATGATTAGAAATCAAAGAAAGCATACTCCCCATTAAGACTTTTTGACACTATGTATGTTTTAATAGGAAGATATTGACTCTCTCATTCTTTGATTCCAACCCAAACAATTGCTTTACTTTCACCCTTCTGCGGGAGGAAGGCTCTTGTAAATGGAGACTGCACTTTTGTTTCCTGGCCACCCAGACCCAAATAATCACACAAACCTATCTTAATTACAACACTGTTTGGTCAATAGCTCAGGCATATTTCTAGTCAGATCTTAAATCTTAAATTAGCCTATTTCTATTATTTTGTAGTTTACCGTGAGGCTTGTGGCTTGTTACCTCACATTTTGCTTTTTGCGTAGCTACATGGCATCTCCCTAACTCCACCTTATTTCTCCCTGCATTCAGTTTAGTTTTCCCGCCTAACTGCTCTGCTGTAAGTCAAAACAACTTCTTTATTAACAAATGATAATAAAACATATTCACAGCATACAGAGGGGAATCACACATCAGGATCTTTTTATGAATACAAACCTGGATATTAAGGACTTGGAATAGAATGGAATTAAGTGGAAGTCAAGTTGCTGCTGCTGACACATCTTCCTTTGTCCTATTGCCAAGCCAAAAACATATTGAAACTACATGCCCTAGAACTCATAGAGCTGAGTTTCACCTTACTCAGAATGAAGAAAGGAGACTGAGTTCTTGCCTCCCCATCCAGAACCAGCAGTAGCCTAAAGCTGCAGCAGGTGCTGAAGGCTGGGCAGACACACTGTCAACAACCAGCACCCACAGGCCGAACAGCCAGGACCATTTCTCCCAGCTACAAGTACTTAGTTTTACCTCTCAAGAGAACCTTTGAAAATCACATAAATAAATAATTATGGGAAATATTCCTCACCAAACAAACTTCTAGAGAAGAAAAATCTTACAATATTTGAGCACCCATTATCCAATGTTAGGTCTTGAAAGCTATTATTCCAGATTATTATTTAGCTTGAGTCATTTCTTATATATTAATAAGCAAAGTGGATGGAACCCTTTCAGCAGTTCTCATAGAATAAAGGCTTAAAGCCATTAATAATGATGAACTTTAAAATAGTAATGACATAGAGTTATTCTCTACACACACAATTTCTAATCTAATTAAAAAACAAACAAATAAATAAAAATAAGCCTAATATTAAATTACTTTCTAGTACATGGGATATTATCAGCTTTCTAGATTTTTTTAAAAAAAAGAGATTGAGTGTACTTCCATGAACTTTGGGAACAAATTTTGCTTTTCTGTGAGTGAAGGAAAAGCCCATTTTCAGAAAACTTATGAGAAAGAGATTTATTCATAGAATCCTTGGGTATTTTGGTCCATATGAATGAAGCAGATCTTCAGAATCAAGGCCTTGAATGAACTGTTTTGAATACTAAAGTCTGTGAAGAATTCTAGATAAAGTGCCATTTCAGGAAAGAAATTTGGACACACACAACGTTGCAAACTTGCAGATTTTGGAGGAAGAACTTCTGAGGGCTGTCTGAAATAGCTGCACATGTGGTTCTTTCTGCAATTAAAAAATCTGCATAAACATTTTGTACTTTTTAATGGCAATTTTGCCCAGAAGGCTTTTAGATTCCCTGTCTTAGTATCAGATATTGCATTTACGTTCTTTTTTTTAATTTTTAACTTTTTTATGGTTAGGGAGATGGCCCCGTGTGTAAGGGCAATTGCTCTCCAGTAGCAAGAACTTAAGTTCAGATCCCCGGCATTCACATAAATAAAGGGAGACATCGTCCCTTTATATCTATGCAAAAACAGAGAAAAAGAACAGAAAATAAAAGTAAAATTTATAATGAACACATTTAACCTTGAGTTACTTTGTAAATTGTTGTGTTATGTTCTATAAAGAGAAATTATAAACATTTTTATTTTAATTTTTAATTTGATTTATTTATACACAATTACTTAATTCTCTTCCCTGCTTCCTTCCAACCTCTCCCATGGACCCCTACTCCCTCTCAAATTCATAGCTACTTATTCTTTGACTTTTACTCTTACATATACATATGTGTATTTAAGCATTCTTATTTACATAGCAAATTAATTTTCTCAATATCACTATTTTAGGCCTCTTTAAAAAACTTACATATCAAATTATTACATAGTAAAGACATATCTATTAAGAAATTTTTATATGATCATCCAGCAGAAAAGAAATAAGGGTCAAAGGAAAGAAAACAGGATGGAGTGGAAGGAAGGAAGAAAAAGCAGAAAATGAGACAGTTTGGGAGAAATGATTTTACATAAACTATAATTTATTCTCAGATTAACTCGATGTTCTGTTTTTATGAACATATTTTACAATTTAGGAAACTAAAGTTCAAAAGAGGTACCAGTCAACACTTTTGGCAGAGCTATATAAGGAATACAGCCCAAATAAGGGAACATAAAAAGCTAAATTATCAAGGAAAACATCAGATATACCCTATTTCTCTATGCCTATTTCTTCTGATTTGTTTTTCTTTATTTGTGGTTTAGAGCTTTGAATAAA
This sequence comes from Ellobius talpinus, assembly GCA_001685095.1. Classification (NCBI taxonomy): domain Eukaryota; kingdom Metazoa; phylum Chordata; class Mammalia; order Rodentia; family Cricetidae; genus Ellobius; species Ellobius talpinus. The sequence continues at coordinate 3,788 of LOJH01015529.1, read as the reverse complement.
GGACTCCACCACTAGCTAGGTTACAGGGTTTTGTTTTGTTTTGTTGTGTTGTTGTCGGGGGTTTTTGTTTGTTTTCTTTTGTTTCTTTTTTTGAGACATCCCTCTAAGTTATTTAAGCTGACTTTGAATGTATAAACCTCCTAACTCAGTGTTCTGAATAGCTGGGATGACAGGCATGCATCACCATGTCTGACTTTTGACTTTTTGAAAGAGTGTTCAAGGATTACAGAGACAAGGGTTTAATTTGAGACTTTTTTAACTAAAGTAACATCCTGGTAAGTCCACAAGTGATATCAAACTATTCCATGTGGGTCCATGCACAGTGTAGCCATTGTGGCCCTCAGGGTACTACTGATTTCATGTCAAAGAGCCACCAGGTCAGGAGGTACCCTTGTGTCACCTTTGCATTACCCCTGATTTGTAACATTCTCAGAAGAGAAGCGCTTCTCAAAATTTCATGCCAAAATTACTCAAAAATTTCAAATAGAAAAAGTACGGCTAGTGGCATATATTTAAAAGAGATCAAAGTGTGATGTTAGATATTATATGATTTCATTTGAAAAAATAAATTAAAATTTTTATCAAAAACCTTTTTGAATGACCCCTTCCAGGCCTTCTGCAGTAGCATCTCTTTCAGCATCAAGCATAATCCACCACTTTGACAAAGCTTCTTCAAAAACATCCCCTTAAGATTTGAAAAATGGCTCAGTGGTTAAAATTACTGCCTGCTCTTGCAGGAGACCTAAGTTCAGTTCCCAGAACACACAATGTGGTTCACAATCCTTTATAACTCCATGTTCATGGGATCCAACTCTTTCTTTTAGCCTCCACAGACACTTTGTATACGTGGTATATGTATGTGTGTGTGTGTGTATATATATATATATATATATATATATATATTTCATGTGTGTATATGTGTGTGTGCGGGCAAAACACTCATGCCAATAAAATAGAAAGAAGTAAAAAAAATCTTTTTAAAAGATGTTTTCCTTTGTCACATGGTGAGAAAAACTACAAACTGTACATTTGAGCATACATCCTACATCAAACCATAAGGATTCACTATACATTACACTTAATATTTATTTAAGTAAGATTATACCATGAAAGTATTTTGAATAAATAATGATTCAACTGAAGAAATGTTTATTTTTCATTATAAGAACAAATGCAAGAACAAAATACACTGCTATAACAAATCACCATCTACCTACAACAGAATTTAATAGCTCTCAACATTTAGCCCATAAACATAAAGCAGAGACCAAGCAATATGTCATTTCACCAGAAAATACTGAGGCAGGAATTTGATGAAGACAAGGATTAGATAAACATAAAGAGACATTGCCACAATGCCATAATCTACCCAAGTCACTTTAAATAATTCCTTAATATAATCAATATTCCCTGTACATATCTCCCTGATGTGTTTGTACATGGCTGTTTTGTGGTTGGCTTATTAAATCGGCACTTGCAGTCTTCATATTGAATCTGGTTGATTTGCGTTTTAGGACTCTTATTATCTCCCAATCTCATTTTATTTCTCTCCTTGTCATCATTTTACAGCCTCATCCCCAAGAGTTCACTGTATTCCACTCTCAGGCTATAGCACAATTTAGTCAAACATCTCTCCATTATTGAGCATTTCTCTTTTTTCTGATTTTTCTTTTATTAAACAATGTTCCAATGAATATGCATATAGATAAATCTTTGAGCACACCTAGAATTATCCTATTAGGAGAAATCCTTAGAAGTGGGATGCCTCCTGGCTCTTTCCTTCAGCTTTTGCTACAGCTTGTCAAATCACTCCTCAAAATGATTGAGCTAATTTGCACTCCTACCAGCACTACGAGCTCACCAATGCCCTGCACTCTCATCAACACTGCATAATATCTTCATTTTAAATATTTGCCCATTCGGTAAACCAAAAAGATAGCTTGCTGCTTTAATTTGCATTTTTCTTCAGATTATTAACAAGAACAAATGCCCTGAATCCTGGCATCCTTGGTCAGTGCTTACCAAGGCCATAAAACTCTGTTCTGATAAGTCTGCAAAAGAGACAGATATTTAACAGTCAAGAAGAAGAAAACATAGGTCTTCGACACAAGCTTTAATTTGTAATTCTAACCCGGCTGAGTTCATGAGTTGAAAGAATTATTATCTTCTTGTAGCTGAGATAATTTTAAGTGCTATTAAAAGTATAGTCTTTCTCTTGTGTGGTCTTTCTGGGATGGTGACATTTTTCTAATTGGAGCGAATCTGCAGTCACTACACCACCTCTGCCGTACTATTTCAATAGTGCCTAGGGCCTAGTATCCATTCACTTCTTTATCACAAGCACACTCATATACACACACACATACACACACTCACATCTCCCCAAATACCAAGGCCAGTTCAAACTCTGTCCATCGGGGGCTGAACTTGAAATGCATAAGTGATAAGTGATACAGAGGAACTGGGAATAACACACACCTTACCTGTCCTATATAAGATGTACAACCAATGGCGATCTGAAGCTTTTTCCTGTATGAGTTCTGGTCATTAAGGTATGTCTTTTGTGAAGGTCCTTTTTTGTCTCCCTTGCCAATCAATGAATGATGAACAAATGAAAGGATGAATGATCACATTTTGGGTACAACACATTACAAATCAAACAAATTGCACTGTCTTTCAGCCCATATTTCATTCTCTTGTCAACTTTTATTGTGAGAACTATCCAGTCAGTAGCCATCTATTTTAAAACAGGCTTTTGTGCCTCACTTCTTAGAATTCTTCAAAGCAACTTAAACAGTCAGGGTCTTATCTCTGTGTGCCCCTCTAAATGAGGCCAGGTAAGATCTCTCTAGTCTGAAAGGCAAAAGATCAAAGACCACAGAATTATTGATTGTGCTTTGCTTCCTTCGATGTAAGAAGAATAGGGTCTCTTCTTAACTGGGAAAAGCCTAACCACATGCCTTGCATTTTTATCCACTTACTTCCCTTCATCCAAAACCTTCTTCCGCCATTCCTCTTTTGCCATGGGTAACCACTTTCACTCTGAGAAGAGCAATAACAAAGCCCTGTTTCCTGTTTTGTTGTTACAGCACTCAGCTGACCCATAGAAATAGTATTCTATGAAAAAAATCTATATTTGAAAAATTATAATGGGCTGTCAATTCCTTTCTTTTTAATTATTTTTTTTAAATTTTGTGTATATGTATGCATGTCTGTGTATGCCTCTGTGTGGTTCTGTATTGTGAGTGCAGTACCCAGAGAGGCCAGAAGAGAGCACCAATCATTTGGAGCTGAAGTTACAGATGGTTGTAAGCTACTAGGCTTGGATGCTGAGATAGATACTTGAGTTCTCTTTTAAAAATAGCGTAAACTGTTAACTGCTAAGCAATCTTTCAAGCCCTAACAATTCATTTTCAACACATTCATATACTTCCAAAAGAATTTAAATGAGAAAGATGATGAAAAAGGAAGGAAAACTGATGCTGTATGGTCACTCTATGTTAGTCAGTTTTGCTGTTGTTTTGACAAACAACCTCATCAGAAATATAGAGGAAAGATATATTGTGGCTCATGGTTTTAGCTCCCAATTCCTTGGATGTATTGTTTCTAGGCCTGTGGTGGGGCAGAACATCATTGCTGAGGGCTTGGAGAAGGCAAAACCCAGGAGGAAATAGAAAGCACGACAGTAAGAGATGAGGGACATAGTGACATAGTTACATCTTTACAAGGCATGCCCTCTGTTGATGGAGGAGGGTCATCTGTCTATGTGTTACTTTCATTGGTTAATA
>LOJH01015527.1:1025-17392 GCA_001685095.1 Ellobius talpinus | reverse complement strand
AGATAGATAGATAGATAGATAGATAGATAGATAGATAGATAGATAGATAGTGAGGTCCAGACATAGCACATGTTATATAAACAGTAGGTTCAGTAACTGTTGTTGTAATACTATATAAATAGTAGGTTCAGTAACTGTTGTTTTTATTATCACTAATGCTGCTTTTATTCTTTTTGCAAGGTCTAGTTATATAATGCCTACTTAATGAAGTAGTTTAGGGTCATTATAATCATGATAAGATAGCATCCAAATAATAGTCTTCAAAACAAAAATACTTTGCCACCACCCTTGTAATAGGGTATCCTGGTTGCTGAAACCGTATCTATTAATTGTAAATGGAGGTTTCTCTCCCACCCACCAGTTCCCAAATAAGCACTTTGAAGCTTAATATTACTTATAAATGCTTGACTGATGCCTCAGGCTTATTACTAGCTAGCTCTTATACTTAAATTAACCCATTTCTATTACTCTAACTATTGCCTTGTGGCCATGGCATTACCGGTCTGCTGGCATACTGTTTCTTGGGTGGCTGGATGGTGTCTCCCCAACTCTGCCTTTCTTTCTCCCTGTATTATGTTTGGTTTTCTTACCTAGCTATATTCTGTCTGGCAATAGGCCAAATCAGTTTTATTTATCAACCAATGGGAGCAACACATGTTCACAGCACACAGAAAGACATTCCACAGCAATTAATATCTTCTCTACCTGTCAATTGTTACAGAGATATTCCTGTCTTGTTAGACACAGGGCCTGAACATAGTATTCACGTTCAGAGATGTGGGTGTTTTGACCTCATTTTTGTTTAATGGTTGAATAAGTTTTATAAACCTAAGACTGAATTTATATTATTTAAATAATATCATAAATGAATATTTTTAAATTCTTGGATATAGGATCAAGCACCATGTAAATTAAAGGAGGCTTATAGTTATTAACTATCTACTTTATATTTGCCCTGAATATAAAAAAGCTAAAAAAAATCATATTCCATTTTGTATTGTTAATCATAAAGTCAAATTTACCAAAATACAAACCAGCAATGGAAAAGCAAAATAGAGAATTTCTTTTGGGACTGAATGTGCAGCAGTGAAAAATTTGAACCTGTACTCACTTTTTCCTATATGATGGCATTTCTAATTTCCCCTGTGTATACTCAAGCTGGGCAATCCTGACTCGTGTGTGAAATGCCTCTGTAGCATCAAGAGAAGGTGAACACTGGCGCAATCAGTGTAGTTTTCAGAGTGAAGGCTCAGAAAGCACCATGACTAGTTAGAACAAATGTGCGGTTTGGACAGGTTCTGCCTCGTTTTATCTGTCTACCCCAAGGGACGCAGAACTTCGTTATTTTCAGACTTTCCCAGTACCAGCCCTGCCACACAGTAGACCAGTGCAGTTAAACACTGTGCTTGGAACTGCTTTTACATCCATCAAGGTCATGGAGGTTTTAACATCCCACAGCCAAGTTCGCTGTAAGCCGTGTACAGGTGTAGGAACCCTCAGTCATATTGATGCTTGGGAGAAGAGGAAGAGGCACCTGATTGTCGAAGGGGCATGGCTTAGTTTAGTGCTTTTGAACTTTGTCATTGAAAAGAAAGCCTAAAGGCCAAGAACCCTGTTTTTGAAAACATAAAACAAGTCACAAGGCATACCTATGAAAACATTTATAAAACAATAACATCTAGAATTATTGGGCCACATGTTTTAAAATTTCTGAATCTGATTTTTTTTAAAAGTATGGCTTGCCTTCCACATAAACATGGCAGAGGACATTTCTCTCATCTCTTATAATGTGGCCAAGTCTGCTTTGAACATTCATTTGAAAACCTATGAAATTATTCCAGCAAAAATCTTAGAGAACAGACAGCTGCTGCCTTCCACAACACATTGAACAGGAGCTTTGGTTCCAGAACGGTCCTTAGTGCAACACATTTAGATTTCCTAAGAATAGTGTTGTACAAAATATATTATTTAAGGAATCCAGCCTGGAAGTGAGACATCAATCCTGACATCCATGAATTTTCTGTATTTAACCTTAGTTTGAAAAAGTTGTGTATGGGGCAGGATGCAGTTAGTCATTATCTCAACTTGAAACATTATTTCACTATTTGAAGTGAAAAACCAACCAACCAAACAAACAAACAACAAAAAAAAGACACACTCTCACAAACCAAGTAGATGCTGCTCCCCTGAAATCTCCTTCACACATTGTAGAATTTACTTAGAATATGAGTGAGACTTTGCCAGGTAATCATAACTGAGTTCTACTGTTGCAAGTTGTGTGGAGGGTTGTTAATAAGTTGCATAAGGACTGAAAAGAACTGGAAGAGATCTTATTCAAAAGAAGGTATCAAAATTTTATATAAACATTCCACATGCTTCTATGATTCATATATGTGATTTGTAACTTTTTCTCCCAATCATTTGCTAGTGTTGGTGCTAGGTATTTCCTGAGCAGTGCTTCCTTCTTAAATCCCTTATATTAACTGATCTAAAAATGCCTAATCTTGAGGATGGAATCCCTTCAGATTATAACTGGGTGGGTGCTACATGGTGTAGCTGCATAATTACCTCTGCTTTATGATTTGCTCATTTCCTGGACCATAACTAGCAGATGTAAAATAAAGGCTCAAAAATCTCTTAAAACTAGCTAATCTTATTTTCATTTTTTTTACAAAAAGCATTCAAGTTAGACTTATTTCCACATATGTGGACTTTGTTTTTTGCTCCATCAGAAAAACAACTGCTAATCAGAGAAGATTCGCTAAGAGGAGAAAATGTGCACAAACTGTAAGAGAATGAAAAGGAAATGGACCAGGGCAGCTACTTTTTATATTTCTTTTGGTCAGTGGAAATTGTATTGACCTTAAAAAATGAAAACCAAACATTCACTTGGGCTTAAGTTGGCTTGTGAGCAATGTTGCCCTGAGGTAGCTGTGTCCCATCAGTAGGACCCAAAGCTTTAGGCACGATTTTGCATTAGGCTGGTGGTCGTTTATTCCATTAGTTGGAGTGACAGTGACTTGCAACCAGCTTCCTTGCTTGGAGCGGAATGATGACACACATACATGATTTCTGTCCCAGAGGAGCAACACCTCAAAACCCTCAACATAATTCAGCCTGGCATGCCTAACCATGCTCCAAAGGCCGGAGTCTTAGACTGCAAAGCTTATTCACCGTCTCATCTTTGTGAGTCGTGAAAGAGGACTTATTAATTTGTGGTTGGACTGCTTTTGTTACAGAAAATGCATTGGCATAGACTGGTTATCACAGGCTAGAGTGATGGCTCAGTGGTGAAGTGGATTGCTGCTCTTGCAGAAGACCTGAGCCTGGTTTTCAACATCCGCATTTGTAACTCACAACCATTCGTAAATCCAGCTCCAGGGGATGGTGTGCACTCTTCTAACCTTTTCGGGTACCAACACACACATTGCACACACACAGAGACACGTGCACATGCATGGACACACACACATGCACATATACACGTAAATAAATATAAATTGAGAACCTATTCGAGGCATTCCAATTGGAACATATTCCAATCCAGGTAGACTTGATGTTTGAGATACAACTCTGACAGGAGCATTGATGAGTTTACATGGTTGCCTTCTCCCGATTCAAGGTGTTTCCTTTCTGGGTTGTACCTGGGTCTTCATTCCTGTGATTTAAGAAGCATGACAGTAAACAATAAGCCCAAAGTCAACTTACTTACCTGGACATTCCTCTGGCCCTTTTTTTTTTTAGCCTAGTAGCATCCATACCTTCTAAATATTGTAGTTGGTAGTTATAGAAAAATGGAGCTGAGTCATAATCTATTTCCCTTTCATTGTGGGAAGGGCCCAGTAAATAGGCCTGGGCTTCTTCACCAGAAGTCATAACATATATTTTAATATATATAATATATTTAAATGCTTAATCACATGTACCATATTAACTAGAATTAGAATATATTATAGTATCTATCTGCCCAAAATGATGGGAAAAGAAAACAGGGGTTCATACATTTTATGGAAAAGATTTCATAGTCATTTTCCTATAAATCAGAACATATCCATATGGACTAAGCATGGGAATGTTTAGAGTTAAATCCCTTAAAATTCAAATTGTGTACTTTATCAGTGAGAGCACTGGTGATTTTCCCAATTTCTTTGAATAAACAGATGACAATTATCTTGAAGAGTGATATTTTTATATCAAACACTGTAAAGTGCAGAAAGTGTGTGGTGGGTGCCTGGCTCTTGATGAATAAGTGTTAGTTACATAGTTTAGTAGTAGTATAGCTCTTAATAACTCACTCTTGTTATTCTACATATTACTCAACACCCCAGGCTTTCCTCTTCCTTTGGCACACTCCTCAGTTTCCTTGAATGTTACCCACACCTGTTTCCCAAGGAATCTCTCCTGTCGTTCATTCTGGCATCTTTCACACCTACTGAAATCCTGTATATTTTGTAACTGCCAGCACCCGTGAATCTTCTTTCTGAATCCTCATCCCTCTCCCCAGCTAAGACCCGCCCTTCACACGCATGTTCTCTCACCCCCTTGACTTTCCCTCTTACGACAGCTCATTAATTTGTTCTTTTCATCTCCCACTTGTTGAGATATCCATAACCCGGACGGTGAGGAGAGATGCTTGTTCTGCTTCCTTACTTATACAGTTGCTACCATTAAGCCCAAAGCTTTCCCGCATGGTCACAGTTCAATCAGTGCTGTTGGAATTAAATTGTTACTCAGGCATCTTTAACAGCAAGGTTTCCATTCTTTGCCAGTAAAATGAAAATGGGTGGCCATCCCCATAACTCCATGCACAAGAAAAGAATATACTGCTCCCTGTGTAATCGGGTCACGGTCAGCATGTTCAAGTTTCATTTCTGGATACTTATATCTTTCTAAAATTAGAATTTAATGTCCTGTGATTCCTCAGATCAAATCTTCATAGTTAATTACAGAATGTGTACAACATGTAGGTATTGCCCAGAGGAGAGAAAAGGGGTTATTCCTTTCCTTTCCTTTTCTTTTCTTTTCTTTCCTATTCTTTTCTTTGTTCTTTCCTTTTTGTGGCTGTTATTGATGATTCTCTATTCAAAGAAGAATCTTTCTTCGTTTTTCTATTAATTACAAAAAATCCAACAATTTCAGGTGATTATGAATACATCTAGATGGATGTGGGAATACAAGGAGTTATAGGTGCTTTAAAGCAGTGTAAATTTTTATACATTCATTAACTGTGAAAATTTTATCATTTTAATCACAGGTTCATGATTCCTTTTTACTCCTGGGTGTCTGCCTTGATAATCAACCGATATCTAATATGTGATATTTGTATTTTTAAGTTAACCTGTTCTAACTTCCTTCTTTCCTGTTCTTGCATTTTTAAAAATTAAAACACAATTACATTATTTCCCCCTTTTTCCTCCCTTCATTCCTTGCTACCCCCTTGTCCTTTGTTTTTCTCTCAAAATCATTGCCCTCTTTTCTTTTATTGTTATTGTTGTGTACACACTCACACTCACACTCACACTCACACACACACAACTAAATATACAATCTGTTCTGTCCATTTTCTGTTACCTGTATACATGTAATTTCATGGCTGTTCACTTAGTATTGGATAACCAATTAAAGAGTTCCTCCCCAGGGAGGAGCATTTTCTCCTGCCCTCAACATTACCTACTTGCCTGTAGCTCTTTGTCTAGGGCTGGGGCCCTGTGAGATATTCCCCTCCCGTATCAGCATGTCTGTTGGTGGTATACTTCTTCTGGTCTTGTTACCTCCTATTGTTAAGGTATCATAGGTGAAGCTACCCTACATTTCTAGAAGATTATTCTCACAGCAGATTTCCCGGTCTGCTGGCTCTTATCATCTTCCTACCCCATCTTCCGAGATGGTCCCTGAGCCTTAGGTGCAAGAACTGTATTGTAGGTTTATCAATTGGGACTGTCATCCAACAACCTCTTGTTTCTGCTTTTTGACCAGTGTGGTTTTCCATGGTATTCTCCATTCACCTGGGCCCAGCTCAACTAGTTCTATATAAAATTCTCTGGTTATAAATTGATAAGGTTTCATTAAATAAGTTATTTGCATAGAGGAAGTGTAATATTACAGTGACCAACTTTAGGTGGGTACTTAGCTTTTCCCAGAGATCACCATGCACTGTTTCATTTATTTGCTGAGAAATATTCTGAGCCATCTGGAGGCTTAAGAGGGTCTAGAAATTTCCCATGGTGCCCTCCTGCTTCCAAGTCCATACATTTCATCAGGACACTGAGCTAGTCCTCAGGGATGATCTAAGATAGAGGGATAAAGGATAGTGACTCCATTGGACAAAAAGTAAGACAGTACTTTCTGTAGCTGAGTTTGTAAAACAGAAAAAAATACATTTTGTGTATTAACTGGGGTGGAGACCAGGCCAAGCTGAGAGGAAGGGGGAGAGCCACGGCTTTCAGGCACTCTCAGGGTTAGAGTAGTTGTTGTCCCTCCAGAGTCAGGAAGGACAAAGACACAATGTCAGTATCTGGGACTGAACGTTCACATTTGAATTCCGTCTATTCCGGAAGGACAGTTTGGCAAGAGTCAAGATGATTTCTTTGCTATTTTCAGGCATTTGCATAACTGCTAAGAGGAATTCTCTTAAGCCTACAGAAACAGTTAACTGAGAGCAGACTGTCCATACGTTATAGTCTCATGGATGCAGCTAATGCCAGAACAGAAGAGACACAGCCAGTATCATATTCCTGGCCAATTAATATTGGGATAAAGACTAGACCGTTTCTTATTTTCAAATGTTAAATTGTTTCATTGTGTGTTTATGAACCACCCTGTGACTGAGTTAAATTATTTCCTGATAATAATACTGAGGTAGCTATTTTTACTTATGAATCTCAGACAATTATGACATTATTCCCCTGGGGGGGTGAGCAGTTCTGTTATTGCTCCCATCCTTGTTTCAGCTCTCGTTCCTGTAGTCTTGCTCTGTCTCCCTCTGTTTGCTTTAGGAATTGTTACAACAGACTTGAAGAAAAGCAATTGCTTTCTACATGAATGTTTTGTTAGAATAATTACCGGGCTCACCTGGGGGCTTGACTCTTTCTCCTTTACCTGACTTTGTGGAGTGCAACACAATGGATCTTTATATTTCGACTCCCGTCAGCAGTCAGGATCAGGTTCCGCTTGGAGAACCTTTTACGAATTTTCACCACTTGCAATCTCTTGCTTTTGGCTTCTAGTTAATGCACCTTACAGTGATTCTTCTGCGGCTTTACCCAGTAACAGTGAACTGCTCCCTCCCTCAGCTAATTTCCCAACCATCCTGAGATTTCCAGGATTCTGGTTGCAGTGCACGGGGTCATCCAAAATTGTGATTTTGGGACTTCAAACATGGAGATGTAAAATAACTCTCGAGCTTTCCAGCTGTCAGGAGCAAGAACATATTGGATTGGCTTAAGCCAAAAATATTTCATCTCCAATTTGATTTACTTGATATTCTGGCTAGAAGCTCAGAAATGCCATGACTAGTGGGTGGTGATTTACAGTGTAATGACATAAAAGAGTGGTATAATCCAGATCTGCAGGATAATGTGGGCTGAGTTCTCAATTGTTTGCGACTTGGCCAGATTGGCTGCTTCTTCTTCTCACTTAAAGTTGTTTGTTCTCTACAAAGATCCCAGACCAGGGTCATTGGATGATGCAGGGGACATCCTCCTCCTTTGTTCCTCTAATGGTATGCAAGCAGAAGAAAGCGTCTTCGACACTGCTCAAACACAGAACTGTCATTTTATTAGCATCCTGCACTCAGAGGACCTTTGTCTCAGGCTCTGCTATTAGAAAATAGGAAAACACGACTGTGTATACTGAAGCCTCTTTCTTTGCATTTTAATAATAAGTTATTTAGCGTCAGAGCCCAGTTACTTCTTTGGTAAAAATCTCTCCACCTTTTAAAAGGCACATCTTCAAAGCATTCCCTACCAATTATCGGTAGTGCCGTTGGTTGTATATCACATAAGTAACTAAATTTCAAATTCGTGAAAGAAACCCTTAGTTTCCATCTCTTTGAAATGCTTTCTGCTGGAACTGTAGACTTTCACCTTCCTATCTGCTATTGTAGGGGCTCATTCTTGTATCCTGAGGCACATAAGGTGATGTCCAATGTCACATGAGGTCAGTCTGGAAGAAACCATGGACCCTCTTTGTTTGTCCATGCCTTTGTTGTGCTCACAGGTCTAGTCCAGTATGCCTTGTGTTCTGTTCAAACCTTTCATTTCAACTTCTGAGCTGCATCTTCAATCATTGGACTTCCCCTGGTTTGACCTTCGGGAATTCCTAAATGTGGCCTGGGTCAGCAGGAAGTAGGTTGGAGTGAGTGGTAGGTGAGTCTGAGAGGAGGCCTCACACAGTCGGCTGTTCTCTCCATTCAGTCACCCACAGCTCCAGGCTGTCATGTTTGTCTTCGGTCTGAAACTCAGGAAAAATAGCTAAGGAGGTGCCTATTTAACAACTCTGAAGCTGACCCACTGCCGATCTCCTACCGTCCCTAGCTGTTACAGGATCTGACTGGTGTACCCTGTCCTCTACCCTGAACTCCTCCCCCCCCACCGGAATGCCCTTCCCCCAGAGGCTGTTCCCTGTATAATCCAGACATTTTGGTTACCCACCCCTTCCCTTTTGTACCTTTGGCCTCCTGGCTGCGGCACCTGGTTCTCTCTCTCCCCTCTCCCATCCTTCCACCCCTCCACATACCCAGCTCAGCCTGGTCATATCCACTCTGGACTCTCTCAGATGCCCCAGCCTCTACCTGTGTTCTCCCTTTTATCTACAATGAACTTTCCCCTCCGCCATAGCTAGGAGCAGTCGTGTCCTTTCCCTTTTATTTCTTTTCTTCCCTCGGTCCCAGAGACTCCCATATCCCTTCACTGTTGCAGCCCTCATTCTCCGCACACCCTAGCTCCCATGGGTGTAGATTCCAGCACTCAGCACTCTCAGCTCCTTGGTTCTGGTCTGTTCTGTCTGCCAACTCCTAGTCTTGAGTTGAGCCCATCATTCACCCTCTGGTTTCTATATTAAGATCTCTGAATCCCACTGAGGAAAACCCAACCACTGAGCAGATTGCTGTAATCAACTGAAATTTATCACCTCCCCTTCAGCAAAAGTCCTTTTGACGTATCCATGTTAAACTTCTGGATATGGTTCCAGAGTTTTCTCCAGATCCTCCCAGTGTCCTGAGAACTCCTGTCTTGTCTGGAACCCTCCTAAGGAGAAGCACCGTGCCTCCTTAGCTACAGAACTGGGTTCAGAGTGCCCTTAAAGCTTCCCTCTTTATGCCAAACGCGGAAGCTGCTTTGTACTCATTTCTCTCTTCACTTTCCACATTTAACGGCTCTGCAGGAAGAGAGGTAGCTTCCCTGGGTCTTAGATTGTTCCTCCTCCATCTTTGCTTTAAATTCCATCTCCTCCGTGTTCCAGGGACCAAACTCTGTCACCATAGTTTCTTTCTCTTCTCTTCTTCCTTCCTTTGACTTCTGTCCCCACATATAAATCTGCTTACATCTCTCCCAACGTACAAAAAGAAAACCAAGTTTTCCATAATGTTTTTTTCCCTCTTTTAACTACTGATCATTTCTGCTCTTGTCTGGCAGAATATTTTAATTAGAAATCAGTTTTGTGGTACCTGTGCTGCTCCCTTACCCATTTCCTTTTCAGTGTATTCTGATCTGGATTCTGCCACCACCAGAAAGAAGCATTTCTTAAGGGCTTCAGTGACTTTATAGTAGCCAAATCCATTAAACAGATTTTAACTCACCCATGGTTCTTTTACTTGAAGCTTTCTTTGTGGGTTTTAACTTGTCTGTTTTGGATTTGTTTGTTCATTATTTAACAAATATCTAGCTTCTGTGTCCCCCTTGTGTTCCAGAAACTGTGTATGCACAGTAGCCAGCCAAGCAAACGTTCCCTTGGGAGACTAAACTCTTGAATTCCCTGAGTTTTTTTATTTTGTCTTTGTAGTTTACTTCAGTGCCTCCCAGTAGGATTGCACCACAGATTGTTTTCTTATTCTAAGCAGTCGCAGAGATTGGCCTACCCCAATCTTATAATTCCTTTATTTCTTATATTTATATAACTGTCTAATATTTCTCCATTTCAAACATTTACCTTTACCATGAACTTTAATTCTGTATCCTAAATGCTTCCTCTCCTAGGTTTCAGGTTTCACTGGGGAGCAGCATCATGTTGAAACCTTAGGCATTATCTTTGATTCCCCGCCCCCTCTTTTATTCCCATTTATCAGTTCATAGTTAGTGAAATGAGTTCCATATATTCTAGTTTTTTTTGTCCTTCATATTTCTCACAGCCATTTACTCTTTCCAGAATTGATCCATGTCCTTTTCACGCCAGAAAATTAGCAATAAAACATCTGCATTAATATACAAATGAAAACTTACCAAAAAATACTTTGACTTTTGTGACCTTTTTGTGTTTGTTCTGTTGTTTGGAACTTGTGGCCAGGTTAGCAATTTTAATTACCCAATGGAAACTCTATCAAGACATGGACAGGTCAGTTTATAACAAGCAGATACGCAGTTTCCTAGTAGGTAACCAAAGTACTATGGAATGAATTTAAGGTTTTACCCATTTTTGAATCTGAAATATAATCATGCTTTATTTTCGTGTACCAAAGCAAAACCCCTTAGCAGTTTCTGTCTTTTAATGTGACTAGTAGGGTATGGAGGTGCTACAGGACTGCAAGCCAGCTTGTGCTGTCTTTGCGAATGGAACTCTAGGAATAAAAGACAGAGGTCGTCTTAAGCTGTTCTCTTGACTATTATCTATAAATCCTTCCACAACTAAATGCCTCATGATTTTTGTTACTAAGAAGCTATATTTCTACTTTGATCTCTTAGTTCTCTATGCTTATTTCTGGTAGAAATCATGATGAATGGATCACATGTAAAAATAACTACTAATTTCTATTCCTTAATTATAAAATATTAACTGACTTTTTGCCAATCAGAAGTGATTTGGTCTCGGTGAAGCAACTGATCTTGGACTTGGTTTCTGCTCTGGTGTCATTGGGAACAGTGAGAGGTGCCCGAGTCTAAAATGAGGGGCGTGATAGGACAGCAGGATGAATGCTCTCACGCCTCCCGTACTGGTTAATCACGTTAACTGTTGCTCATGCTAGTAGTCTATCCCCAATCCCCCAGGAGACCCTGGGTTTTCTTTTCGACATTGTCTTTGTTTCTTTGTTTCAAAAAGGCAATTTCTTCTCAATCCGCCAAAACCAAGTGAAAAGAAGCTGTGTGGTTAGAAATTGACAGTGGGAACAGAGAATCTTGACAAACTGGGTCAGACAAGTCAATAGTCTAATAAACAGCTCACTATGCAGTGTGGTGTTTCATGTTGTCACCTCACTTTTCATGGGGACAGTTTGAGGGGGTCCTGCCCAAGACCTCGTATCCCTGATACTGAATTTGCCTCATACCAGCATGGTTCGGATGGTCTCTTCACAATTAGGATGAGAGAGCTATAAATATGAGTGGTTACTTTACAGTTGTACTTTGCAATGAAACTTGCACTGGCTAATAGGTGCGATAATAGTGTACGAAAAATTCGGAAGTGATAGGAAGGTGTGAGAATTCCAAGTGAAATTATCCAACCTGAAATAACTTAGGCTTAATTTTTATTATTCAGCAACCTGTAAGTTATTATTACCACATTAAATTGCTGATGTTTCCCAGTACACATATTTAACAAATGTAGTAACACTGAAATATTCTTTAGAAATTATAAAATCAATTGAGAGCATTTGTAGCTTGGGTGGTAGTTTCTAAAGCCTTGAATTACTCACTCCTAAGAGTGATTGCAGCACTATCTTTTCTACATTATTACAACCCAATATGATTTTGAACATATTCCACATTTTAGTTTGAAACTTGGTGATTATATAACTGATATTCTTCATTGTGCAAAGACCTCTTTGAAAACATCAGTTTCAACTTCTGATCATACCATTCTGTTTTTGATGATAATCTGAATTTATTTACTGTCTAGTGCCTTTCGTAGCTCACATTTCTACAACATCATTTGTACAAGGCAACTGATCCTGAATCTTCATCTAACTTAAAATATGAATGAGCTACTCACTGAGATCTGGGTACCATTAAGTAAAATGTTTATCTCCAGGAGATGACCATGTGGCCAAGTGAAACAAAAGCTGTGAAATACTTTCTACCTTATTTGATAAGGTAAAAACTTAGTGTCAAAACTGTCCAAAGATACCATAATTAATGAAAATCACATAGCAACAGTCCAGTGAACATAGACATGAAATACTTTTCAAGATAGTAACAGATTGAAGCCAAATAGCCACACATTTATACATATTCTAATATATCACCATTAACTGGGGGATTATCCAAGAAATGCAAAATATTTAATTTCAAAAGTTAATGTCAGCCTTGAAAACATATAAACAGATAACATATGACTGAGTAGGTTATATTTAGAAATGTGTATATTTATGTAAGATTGTATATATGTATTAAGGAATATATACACGTACATATATAAATGCATTAAAAATTAGTGTAAAAATCATTAATTAGAAAGAAGGAAGAAAGGGACATATGGTAGGGTTTGGAGGGAGAAAATGTAAGGAAGAAATGTTGTAACTAAATTATAATCTCAAAAGTTAAAATAGATTCAATTTTAAAAAAAGAAAAATAAATAAATTGATTGGGCAGAGGGGTGAAGTCAGTGTGTTGTTCACCTGTGAAGAAGAATGATGTTGTGACAGCTGTAAGGAAATTGATCATTGTGTAAAGTGAAATAAACAAGACAAAAATGAAATACTTTCTCATATTCATAACCTAGAAATATGTATGTAGAGCGTGAAAATATATCAGAGACTATGAGAGGTTGGAAGAGGTCTGTGGGGAGAAGGGAGGGGAAGTAGAGGTTAATAGAATAGACATGACATAAACGCAGAAGTAAGCTTTATTTTGGGGGTGGGGGAGAAAGAACTGGAGAGAATAATTAATGGAAGAGGGGGCAAACAAAAAATGAAAATGTCACAGTGAAACCCAATGCTAACCTTAAAAATCAATTACACATCTATGCAATTTACCATAATAGCATGATAAAGAACTAAGCCAAATGTTCTTATTATTTCAACTGATATGCAAAAGCAACTCAGCAAACTCAATATGCATTCATAGTAAGAATCCTCAGAAAACTAGGAATTTAAGGCAATTTCTTCTTCTTGGTAAAATGGGATGACAAAAATCTACAACAATATTTGATGTAATCATAATGCTTTTATAAATTATAAAGTACTTCAGGATTCTAAGACATCATTAATCCCTTCCAAGGCCAGCAATAAACAAGGCTGTCTAATTTCAGTATTATCCACTGAGGAGGTGGATGTCCTGGATGTTGTATGGCAACAAGAAAATGAAATGGAAGGAGTCAAAATTAAGAAGTGAAACAAATAAACTACAGGGTATGTAATAGGTTGCATGTGGTGGCTAATAATTTTTCTGCATGCATTTTGTAAAAATGACCATTGCAAACTTATTCAAATGGTTTCTAATGCAAAATAGTGTTAAAATAGAAAGCAAATCCTTTAACTATAATCCTCTCTTGTTTGGGTCTATTAAATACTTTTGTTTTTTTCTTAAAAAAACAGATATAAATGTATACACGAACTCTGTAAAAATGGATATGCAAATATGCTAAAGATATTTGTTTGATGTCACCCTTGCCCTAGTTTTCTGAATGGTAGACATATAAGCAATTAAATCATTCACAGAATAATAGTGTGCAGGGACCATCATATGCTGACCAGAGCAAGTAAATATTTAATGCTGAATTTGCTTTGGATTCTTAGAAAATAATGGGTAGGCTTTACTTTTGTTTTGAGGTACATAGACAGAGGAAAAAAATAAATAATAAGCCAGGAAGTGAAATTTAATATTTAAAAGATAATCTCAAATTCTGGTTCATGTAAGCCATTAACTGGAGAGTTGATGGTTAGATCATAGGTATCTTAAAAAGTAGCGGTGTAGGGCATTGATGCCAGGGTATTGGTACAGTATTTCTAGAAGCACAGGCTTAGGGCTAGAATGATAGCTTAGTGGTTAAGTTGTGATGGTGGCTCCCAGCTGTCTGTAGCTCCAGTCCCAGGAGATCCGACAACCTCTTCTGGTCTCTATGGGCACTGCATGTGCATGGCACACAGACATACATGTGGGCAAAGCACACATACATTTTCTGTGGCCAATGATGTTGGCTAGGAAGCTGACCCAAGGGCGGTTTCTTAAGAGTGATAAGCCAGTTTTGAGCAAGTCTTCATGAGGACTACAGACTTGCAGTACTTAAGGACTTGGTTGGTTACTTTCCTTGTTGCTATGGAAAAAGCCATTTCAGGAAAGAAGGATTGATTTGTCTCACAGTTTGAGAGCACAGTCAGTCATGTGGGGAAGAAGCAGCTCTAGCAGTGCCGACAGGAGCATGGCATGAGAAGAATGCTGGTGCTGCTTGGTTAGCCTCCTTTTCCTCTGATTCAATCCACAACCTCGGACTGTAGGACAGTGGCCCCTCACATTCAGGGTAAGTGGATTTTTCTGTCCCTCCTGCCAACTTCCAAATAACAACACAGAGACTTCTTGTTAATTATAAACTTCATAGCATAGGCTTGTTACTAAGTAACGCTTACAATTAAGTTAACCCATCCCTTTTAATCTACATTTTTTCTGTGACTTGGTTATCTTTACTCTCTACTCCCCAACATGCTTCCTCTCCTTCTGGCTGGTGACTCTACCTTTCTTCTTCTCAGCATCCTCTGTGTCTGGCTGTCTTGCCCATAACTCCTGCCTAGCTAATGGACACTTAGCTTTTTATTAAAACAATAAGAAGTTGCCTTGGCAAAGACATCTTCACAGTGTACCAAAAGATTATTCCACAACAGATCTTCCTGCCTCAGTTAAACCTTTCAGGAGTCGTTCTCACAAACATACCCAGAGCCTTGATTTGAAATCCCATCAATTTGATCAAAGTTAATTATTATAAGGACTGATTATCTAGAAAAATAGATCCAACAAAAACAAGATAAAATCTTCTACGAACTATGTGAGGTGCAGAATGTTGCATGGGAACCAGTTGTGCTCACAAGGAGGAGTGACCTGTGCCAGGGCTTCAGTGCAGTGGGCTAGAGCTCCTAGGATCCAGCAGAGCATCGATAAAGAGATCAGTGAGAATAAACACTGCTGGGCAATGGGTCCCCGGCCATTTGGAAGCCACAAGCAGTGCATTAAATCCCATGAGGAATAACAAATTGTTTTAGAGAAACTGACTGGCCTGAAACAAGTACATTCATTATCTGACAATACTATGGGTTAGGATTCATGGCTGACTTAGCTGCCTCACCTGCTTAAGGTCTTGCAAAGTTATCATCAGTATTGTGGCTGCATATTGGTCTTATCAGGAAGTTTGTAGAACTATGAGATTTAGAAGCTAATTAGCATTGTTAAAGAAAACTTTATTTGTGACTAATTGATATGGGATTCCCCTCTGTATGCTGCAAATATGTTTTATTACTATTGGTTAATAAAGAAACTGCTTTCTGCCAATGGCTCAACAGAATATAGCCAGGCTGGAAAAGATATAGAGAGAGTAGGTGGAATCAAGGAGAAGCCATGTAGCTGCTGCAGGAGACAGATGCTGGATGCTGGATGGAACCTTACTGATAGGCCACAACCACATGGTAATACACAGATTAATAGAAATGGGTTTAGATATAAGAGCTAGCTAGAAATAGGCATAAGCTAATACACCAAGCAGTGTTTTAATTAATACAGTTTCTGTGTGATCATTTTGGGTCTGGGCATCCAGGAATGAACAACAGCTAATAACTAAGGATCCTGGCTTTTCTCAAGCGTCTATTAGAGTCACCGTCAAGTCCCAGAGCCTGACTTCAGGTTCTCAACATTTGGTTCGTTTGATGGGCAGTTTATAATATGACTCTTACCATTTTCAAGACAAGAAATAATGTCCTTTACTTGTATCCTGGTCTACAGAGGCATTCTGATACAGTAGAGCAAGCTGCAATCATTGAAGTACGGTTTTCTCTTATACTGGAATCAAGTACAGGTGCTACCTCAAAGGATAGATGTCTGTATTTGGTGGGTAGATTTCATGAACACATCCCAGAATTCCTGCCACCATAGAAAACAAACCCAGTATAACAGTGTTCTTATAGAAACAGAACTGATAGAATAAACATAGAGAGATAAGTAGATGATTTATGCTAGATGATAGATATAGATAGATAGATAGACAGACAGACAGACAGATAGATAGATAGATAGATGATT
>LOJH01015526.1:0-19881 GCA_001685095.1 Ellobius talpinus | reverse complement strand
CAGTCAAATTTACATAGAGTCAATCCCACAAAATTACCTGCTAACAGACCACATGGAAATTTCTATAGAAGACAGGCACTGAGCAGGAAGGCAGCATACGCCACTTTTGCTAACAAACAAATCCGGTTGTCCCCAAAGCTGGTTATCACAAAAGAGATTAGATGAGGAGAATGTGTGAAATGAGGATTTAGGGATGTTTGGTAACTTTATCTAATGTTTTGAGATGTCAGGTACTTTCCCTTGAGTGCTGGCTCTTTCCTGGGTGGTGTCACCTGTTCAGCTTCATCAGATTCTACCTGCCCTTTTTATGATTTTGATGTGCTTATTATCATTGTCCTTGCCTATGGAATTTTCCAACTATGTCTGTAAAAACTAGAAACCTCATGAAGATCACCCCTTCTTCTTCTCCTTACTACTTTTTCTTCTACTTCTTCCCCTTCTTCTCCTTCTCCTTATTCTTCCCCTTATTTTTCTTATTATCCACACCCCTTCACTTCAACTTTTCCCCTCACACGAAAAATAAAGAACATGCAGAGGTGATGTACTTGAGTTAATTTTTTACCCTCAGATCCTCACTTGCCATAGACATCCAATTCTGAGCCTTGAGGGGGTACTGAGGCTATTCCGCAGGGCCCCCAATAACTATTCTTCCAATTTTGTGTCTTTTTTAAAAATAATTCTACCAGGTATAATTTACGCTGCCCATGTAACCTTGGGTGTGTGGCCTTCCATGGAGTTTTTGTTGTGTTTACTCTTCTGAAGTTGTTCCCTTACACTGTAAATACCTTTTGAACACATGGACTGGGTACTGACACTTGACTAGAAATTAGAGGCACAGTAGGACATGAAGTCTGTTTTTACAAGTTTGTCACCCATTATTAAACCACTGACCTATTACAAATCAAGTCCTTTTGGGACTAAACCATGGTATGAGCTGAAGACAAACCTCCATGGAAAGTGGTAAAGATGTTCACCCACACCTGGTCCAGTGGTGAAATGTTAACAGTTGCACACCCTACATCCAGAGTGCCAGAGAGGAGTTGCTGCTGTCTCTCCTTAGACTAGCAGAGTCTGGACTAACATTTATGTAGAACGCATCAAACCCCACTGCCTCTTCTAAATGCTCTGCATGGTGTTTAATTTCCATGACAACCCCAGAGAAACTGTCAGTCGCAAGTTCTAATAAGAAAGTGTTACCATTCCCTTCCACTTCTAGATAAGCTGGGTGAGGCAACAAGGGGACAGAAAGCCTGCCCCACTAGTTAACAAGAGTCAGGCTTGGGGTTTGGGCTGCTAAATTCCATCACTGGCTTCTCTCTATGCACAGTATGGTTCTTCTCCTAGGAAGAAAGAAGTTAAAGGAGGGGGTGGGTCTTCTTTCATGATGGTGTAGAGGTGTCGGGAATGATGAAATTATGGCAGGCCAGCCACACGAAGGGCAATGACTGTGACTTTTTAGGAACCTGGAAATCACTGAAATCTTAAGCAGGGAAGAAATATGACCAAGCTTGCCTCCTCGAATGATCATGTGTTTGCCAATCAACAAAGTTACGGAGGTATTTCTTCAGTCCCTAGACCCTGGCCCTGGGCCACAGTACAGCTACATGCTCTTTCCAGTAAAATAAAATAGCTCACAAATGGAAACGGTTGCTACAGGGGGTTAATAAAATCACAGGAGGCCAGGAAAGTCAAACCACAATTTAAAATCCTCCCTTCACAGTTGGCAGCTGGGGAGTGACTTGTGAGCGTGGGCTCTTGGCAGCAAGGCCTTCCTTGGCAGTATATTGCATCTCCTCCTCCTCATAAACCTTTCTGTTTATTTTGTGGGAGGGTAAAGTGCCTGACAGACCTTATCCAGCAGGAAGCCTTAAAATTTTCAAATTCCAGCAACCTCTAAGCCAATACAAAAACCTTGTAGCTATGACACTTGCAAATTTGGAGACCTGACAGGTCTGTGCCTTGCCTGCCTGTCTCCCTCTCACTCTGCTCTCCTGCTTCTATAACACCCTCTCCAGTTTTCGTCTTTCTCTGGATCCCACTCCCAGGGGTCCAATGTTCTCCCATCGCCACAGTCTCTTGCTGCAGCTCCCCAAGGCAAGTCTGCCCTTTGCACAACTGCCCACCTTTCAAAATTACTTTCCTACATTTCTAGTTACAGGCATTAAACTTCTCTGGAGGCTGAGCTCAAGAACATGTTAGAAGGAGAGCAATTTAATTAAATTGCCTTCCCATAAGGTATAAATAACTCATAGCGACACCCTGCCTTATTCATCTGATGGTTCCAGGTATGTGGGCAATTAATGAATCAACTGAAACCCAATTACTACGTAAAGGAGTGTGGTAACAATAGTATCTTCCACATGAGGCCATGCTTTAGCATACTGAACAACAGGCATCCTTCATAGCCACCCTGCATCCTGCTAAGGCAGTTTTCATCCTGCATGTAATTAGGTCTACTCCACAGTGCTGGACACATTCATCAGTTGTGACCCTTCTCATCACTTGGGTCTCTCTTGTCTGAGCCCTACAAACCCAAGCATGACTATTTGTCTTTGCTCTGTGAATGACATCATATAACAGCATGAGTAAGCAAACGGGTTAGGCAAAAGATAAGATAGAATAGAAGTGTTAGCAAGCACAAGTTGGTCTATGTCCAAATGAGAAATACAGCTCATTCAAAAGGAACAATTGTAAATAATCATAGGGGAAGTGTTGGTGGGCACAGGGCAGGATGCATGGAAAGAACACTTTCATATGCTATATTATAAAGACATATTTGAACTGCACACTGCAAAAAGGCATCAACACATGCATGTAACCAGTAGCTCAGCACGCACATGCACCACTAAGGGTTTGTTTATTCTGAGAGAATCTCCTTTCATCCCAAGTGCCCCTGGAGGGATACAACATTGGTAATAGCAAAATCTCAATAGACTCAACATTCCAAGATGTGCCTAAACCCAGACATTCACAGAATGAATGTGGAATATGATGTATGAAAGTAAGACAGGAACATGTACCACGTGTCTCAGAAATGTGGCTTAGTACCTGAGCAGAGATGGAGCCTGAGCTCTGAAGTGACTGATCCCTTTGTCCTGGTCTTCTCTGAAAGTAACCTACTGGATAGAGATTAGATGGACAACAGATCTTTAGGCTGTTAATCCACTGTCTTCTCAGATTGTCTGCTCTCTGAATGAAATGCAGCTTTAAAGACTCAATTCTTGCCTCTGCTTATTGACATACCTACATGACAACCACACATAAACTCTGTAGTCCTGATTTCCCTTTGAGGAAGTCATCAAACTAAGAGACCAAATTCATGGGTTGGCCTTGATTTAAATGAATGGATAGAGAGATTAACCTTCCAATCTTGTACAAGTTTGCTAACACTCCTGGGTCTAAGTGTCATCGTTCGTAAAATTAGGGGTTGGTGGAGATAGCTTCGGGTCCTGTGAGAACGGATTGGTACTTACCCCTTATCAGCTATCATGTAGAGAATCTGGACTTATGGGTCTGAACCTAAGCTGCTTTCCATATGGACTGAGGACCAGGGATTTTTGTTATTGTAGTCTGGAAGAAAGGTCATCTGCACAGAGACATTGTAGAAAGATCTCTGAACTTGTAGCCAAAGACTTGAGTTCTTGCCCCAGTTCTTCCACTCACAACAGCTGAGTTTTGCTGTAGTAATACAACTATGCTGAAACTCAGTTTCTTTGCTTATAAACAGGGGTTAGAAATGTCTCTATCCCTTACCTTATTGTAAACTTTGAAGCTACACAATTCCTGACTTCTCTTATTTTTCAGACCAGCTTTGTTTCGGTAGTCAGGGGTAAGTAGCCTATTGCCTGGTGGCTTCCAAGGAAGGCAGGGACAAACAGGGGGTGATGTTACAGTTTCCTGACATCATATTTAAAAGAAATTGGGCCTGCCCATGACTTGTAATGAAGTTTCTGTTGAAAGTCATATGTTGGAAAACACCATTATATTTCTGAAAATACAGTTTTATATTAAATTCTAAATGAATACAGATATTATAGAATATAATAAAAGCCTTGCAGTTTCATGAGATAAATAATTCAAGTGTTTCTGTTCCTTATATTTCTAAGGGGAATGCTACACAAGAGTAAATAGACAAAACATTATCTAAGACAAAGAAGATGACAGTTTAGAAAGTAGATGCAGATCCAGGCTGTCAACTGTGTTAATGGCAAGGCCAAGGAGGTGACATTAGCAACATTTGTCTTATTTCCCTCTCTTCCAGGTATGGAGGAGTTTTGATTTTTTTTTAGTTTTATCCATCACTGGAAATATACTCTTAGACTATATAAGCTTGATATCTTCCCTTAGAGAAACATAAGATTGAAAACCACACATTTCTCATCACAGACCAAACTGCTGATTTCAGGCTAAAGGAAAAGAAGTCTTGACCTCAGCCCTCTTCAACAGCAGGGTCCTTAGAGGGTCAGGTTTGCTCTGCATGGCCTGGAATTGCTTAGCAGAGCTTCTTCTCCTGTCATGTCTTACACTGCAGAGTTTGGATGTCACCTGCATGTGACAAAAGCCACCTAGGTTTCCTCGGTCACTGCCCTCATTTGCACCGTGTTGTCCCTGTTTTCTTACCCAAGCAGAAAATCATCTGTGGCACCACACTGGTGCTGTTCATGTGCCTGCCTAATGGTCCAAGAGAGATAATAAGTTTGTCTGGATCAGAGGCTCTGCTCTCTACGTCTCTTTCTTCCTGTATTAAGTTTTTAAATCAAAACCTCGGATGTGAAAGATGTTGAGAAAAGGATAGAGACAGGAAGGAAAGAAGATCCCTAACTTCATTGCTATTTTCATAAGTGAATTAATTGTCTGTTAAAATGCAAATAAATTGAAGGTAAGAAAGGAACTGCTATCCTAAAAGGCTCAGAAACAAGATGTACTGTGTAATTAATGTTTATGGACTAGTATTCAAGACAAACTTCACTTTGGAGTGAGTGATAAAGAATTACAGCAATATCTATGTCAGTCACAACTGGGTCAGTGCACACCATCTATCAACTTCTGCTTTCAACCATAATCATTTATGTAATTGAATAAAGCTCTTCTGACTTCCTTAGATCACTGGGCCTTTTAAGAAGTGATGTGTTTGACTGCCACTAGCCTACTTGTTTGAACTTCCTTCCCTTTGTAGTTCTTATTTATTAAGCATCTCCTATGTGCAGATGCCTCCCTGGGAGGTTATGAAGCACACCCACTCTTCTGGAGGATGGCAGGTCAAATGCGAGGCAGAGAGATGATAGATACTATCATGGGCTGAAGTTCCCCCTTTTCACCCACTTCATATATTTAAAATTGATAACCACCAGAACTTTCAAGTGTTCTTGTGCTCAGAAGGAAGATCTATAAGAAGACAAAGAAGGTTAAATGACATCATCGGAGTAGGCATTATTCTAAGTGACTGATGTTTTCATATGAAGAGGAGACATTGGGGTGCAGACATTCAAGGGGAAAAGAATCAGCCAAGGAGAGGGAGGGGTCTTAATGACGCCATCCCTGGCAACACTGTAAACTTGGCTCAATGTTAGTTCTTTTTATTTTTTTAATTTAAGTATGATTACATCATTTCCCCCTTTCTTTCCACCCTCTAACCACTCCCATGAACCTTCCCTTGACCTCTCTCAACATCGTATTCATAGTCTCCTTTTCTTTATTGATAACTATATATATATGTATATATACATACAATGATGTAGTGAGTCTATATAATATTACTTGTACATATTCTATGATTTTAGGACTGAATACTTTGTATTGGCTATTAGCCTTCCCTGGGGAAAACTATTCCACCCCCACCCGGTCCTCTGTATTCTTTCGTTGCCTGTAGTTCTTTGTCTAGGGTTGAGTCCTTGTTAGATTTTCCCTTCTATATTAGGATATCTATTGTTATCATTCTTGTTCAGATCTAATTTAGATAGTCATGCTGATGATGTAGCTCCTTTGACATTTCTAGAAGACACAACCTCACGGCAGACTTTCTGTTTCTCTGACTCTTAGAACATTTTGCCCTGTCTTCTATGATCCTTGAGTCCTATTTCAGGAGTCGTGTTGTAGACGTATCATTTGGGACTGGATACCTCATGATCACTTGTTCTCATCATTTCAGAGCTTCTTGATAAGTAGATAAATTTCTGTTGTTGAAGTTTCCATGGTATTACTAAGAGCATCCCTTACAATCTAATGCATATCAATTAAAACATCTCAGAAGAATGGACTGTGAAGGAGAAATGTCTCTGGGTGATAGTGAGATGTAGAATAATGACCTCCTTTTAACAAACAACTCATGTACTGCATAGAGAGGCAACTGCTAAGGAGAATCTACAAGGCAAGTTTACTGCTATTCTTACTTTGAAGGTAGGAAATCGAGGCGCACAATGTTTATGTGAATTGCTAAGATAACAGAACTAGGAAGTATCAGTGCATGCATTTAGACCAAGGCAAACTTTTTCCAGTTACTGGCTTTAAGACTACAATATGTTTTTCCTGCTTAAAGTTACCAAGAGTAATATGAACTGGGGAAGGGGGTAATCTTTAAATCAATCATTTTAAGAATTCAAAAAATATGCTTTCTTTTCTATAAATAAGAGTGCAAGAAGAAGCTATATAGATAACGTAATGAAAGCTATGTGAAATTCAGTGCCTCAAAGATAATTGCAATTTATTAAGTGTCAACCTGACACTGTCTAAGACTACCTGGAAAGGGAGTTTTCCAGATCAGGTTGGCCAAGTGGCCAGCAGTGTGTGTGTGTTCATCTTGATTACGTTAATTGATGTGAGAAGATCTGCCAACTGTTGTCAGCACCATTCTCTGAGCAGGGGATCTGGGATGCATAAGAATGAAGAAGGTGAGCTGAGCACTAGTTCAGCATTAATCCACTGCCCTCTGTTTTGGAGGTGGGTGTCATGGGACTAGCTAGTTCAAGTTCCTATCACCTTGACTTTCTCAAAATAATGGATCACAACGTGAAACTGGGAGCCAGAGAAACCCTTCCTCCCTTAACTTGCTTTTGTCTGGGGTTTTTGTCTCAGCATCAGGAAAAGAAACTAGGACAATGGCCATTGTGACCTGTTGGGACCTAGCCAAAAGAAGGATACCTTGAGAGCAATGCCTCTGGGGACTGTGAGAGAGACTCCAGCAAAAAAGGCAGAGGGCCTTTCACCTCAGGTGTATTTTGTTCCCTGGATTGTTCTTAAATGTGATTTTGTGCCTCCCATGTTAAACATTTACATTCAATTTATAAAACATCTTTATTCTTGTTGGAGGTCAGATCACAGCTATAGAACCTAATCTGGTCATTATACCCTGAATATGGATATGGCCCTATGTCTTGCTTCGTGCTTCCCCAGAAATAATTTATAGCGCATGCCAGGCAAATGTGTTTAAATTGGTCTGTCCTGAGAAAGTTCTGAGGAAGGCTGCTCTGTTACTATTTAGTATGTTGTTATTGTTATTTATTTACATGTTTTTTCTGAACTCAAACACCCTTCCTCAGATTGTTGCTTTCTTTGTTAGATTTGTATATAAAAGTACAATGAAACAGAAGTAAGGTTGTCTACAGCAGTAGACTGTAGTCCACCCCCTTCTTTCAGGTCCTCAGATCCCAGGTCCAGCAGAGAATATCTGCACAGGCTGACAAAAGTCAACAGTGAATATCTTTCCAGATAGTGTCCTATAGTTTAAAATAGAAATATGCTTATGTAATCATATCAGAACTATACCACACCACATATGTTGCTGTTCATTCTGAAACCTGCTTTTTTAAAGTTATCAGAGTAATGGCACAAACTTAGAGTTAGCCCCATCATTTTAAATAGCTGCACCTCTGTAGTATTGTTTGTTGACTACTAGATAAGTGGATGTTTTTAATTATTTCATCTTATGCACAACACAGCAATAAAGTTAAAGCGTGACTCCTGAACAAAGACTGATTACAGGTCAGAATTTACTTAACTTAATTATCAGGAAAAAAATCCTGATAGTAGTGCCAGTAAGAAGGAGGCCAGGTGATGTAGTTTTGCTTGCTTTGAGAGGACGCCTCAGGACAACATGACTCAGATTTTGTGTTTTCCTTTTATACCAGACAGATTATTTGCACAGTAATATACAAGTCAGCATGCAAGATAGCAGTGTCTGGAATGTAAACAGTGAGTTCTATTCCAAAGCAGAGACATTGTCTTAGACCTAATCGTTCTCTTGGAGCATCTACATAACAGTGCTCCAGGACAATGGCTGAAGGATCTGCAATGCTTTCATTATTATTTCCAAATTTAGGGTAATTTTTTCCTGAGATACATTTGCTGTTATATGTTGATATATTGAAAATGGGTATAGAAGAATCTAGGGTGAGAAGGTCCATTCAGAAGAATGGCTGAGACATCACATCTCAGGTATCCTGTGATGAACAGCATCAGGTCTGTTAAACATTTGTTGATTCTTGATTTTCAACAAAGTCATAAAGTTCTCATGAGTATGAATTTCATCTTAAATCTCTTCAGTATTTGTTATAGCAGTTAAATAGAATCGGCTCATTGAAATGGCCTGTTTGAACTAAGAAGGAATTTCAACACTCATTTAGAATGTGTCCTTTTTAATGATGATGGGTGTGGAGTTACTGTCTACATAAATTTATAAAATGTTTCAGAGACCATTGAACATTATAGTATAGGAAAGCATTCTCTTATGTGGATGTCTTACAGCTGGAGATTGTAACTTGAGATGTGTGCTTGTAACCTCAGCATTTGAGAGGCTGGACTAGGTGGCCAAAGAAGTCAAGGCCAACCTGAGCCACCCAAGGAAACTATCTCATTAAAACCTGAAACCAAACATAAGTGTATTAAACAAATAAGAGGATGATTAAATATTTTCTCTGGAAGATTGTGCTGCCTGCTGGAGTGTGCTTGGAAGAACATCAGCCATCTCTTTGCCACTGGCCTTCCTGTCGATCCTTAACCAAGCACTCTACCTACAGTTCCTGGAAGAAATAAAACTGTGTGCCAATTTTCTATCTTCACATTTTCCCTCCATTTTAGTCTTAATCTTGGCTTTAGAATGACTCATGACTCATTGAATGGAGTGAACCAACACTGTTATTGTGGCTTGCCAACATTTTCTTGGCTTTAGCAACAAGAATTCTGTCTGACAGTTGCTTTTCATGCTGCAGCCACATATGTAACAGCCCACTACAATGTCTGGGACCCATGACTCATGTATTGCTACTGTCCTCTCTAAGATGTTCACCTGGGTCATTTACCACCTCTAGTTTTCCATTTTTTTCCAGTCGGATAACCATTAACAAGAAATACCTTAAACAATAACAACAATATAAATTGCTGTAGGACCATCACCTTTGTTCAGCCAGGTGTTTTTCCTCCTGGATTAAGTCACTTAGGAACAGTATCATTGAGCAGGACAAGTGACTGGATAGATCGTCCCTGCTTGTTTGTCTGCCTCTGAATCTTGTGGAAGACTTAAGCAGAAGACTAGAGAAGGTTTTCAATAGGTTTTGATAGGCACCTCTGCTTTGGACATCATAACAGCATCAGTGCTCTTCCTTTAATGTCAGACATTTTATCGGATAACTCCTCACATGCCTTGGGGAGGGTGTGTGATTCCTTTTAAATTGAAGTAAGATCACATGGTGAAACTGACTTGCTGCATAGAGCCTTTCTTCCTGAAACCACCTTGAAGGAGAATTGTAAAATTTTCAAGGTTTACTTTAGAGCTTTATTAAAAAGGAAAGCATGCTTTATGTGTATTCCTCAGAGATCAATATAGATTGAGGCCAATCTGCAATCATCTCTTCATTTCTATGTGCAAGAGAAAAACCCATGCAAACAGAATCGCATTCATGAGCTAGTCTTGCCCAACATGCTGACCAAGGAGGAGGAAACAGCTGGGCTATTTTAGTTCTTCGAATCAAAGGGTAAATACAAAATCTGGGATCCGATGACTTAAGAATTTGTTTATTTGGTTTGAGAGACACAATTTTGGAAGAATAAAACCTTAGAGCCCCAGTGTCTCACTGTGAAACATAAAGATGAGGGTATCATGGTCTCAGGACTACAAGCAACACCAGCACCAACAGTGAGCCGCTGGCTGAGGTCCAAATTGCAGGCTGTTTCAGAACTTTTACAGACATCTCTCCTGAGGTCCTAGTATTTCTATAAAGACAACTAAAGCAAAAAATCGAAATATGACACTTCAACTTACCTAAGTCCTGAGCTGTGTCTATTTACTATAGACACACAGTTAAGTGCAAACAGTTCCCTATCAGCTGGAATAACTCACCTAGCAATGACTGAGGATGCCTCAGCTCCATTCTTCATTTTTGCCTCGGAAGGAACGGGCTCATCAACTCTTTCCTGAGATATGCCAGCAAGTGAAGTGCTGTGGACTGGCAGCTAGGAAGGGGCTCCTAGGAGATGACATTAGGGTTTCCTTGGAGGGCGAGGACAGGTTAGGATTCTTGGGGAGAGCAAGAGAAAGAAAGTCCCTCTGGTGAAGGGCAGAAGGGGATGCAGTTTGGGGGTAGTGACAATCAGCAAGAGTTTATACAGTAATTTTTGAAATTATAGCTTATAATTATAAAAACCTAAACATTTAGGACATTCTTAGAATGCGTGTCAAGAGAAAGTATTTGTGTCTCATCTTTAAGACCAAAGAAAAACAAAAATGTAACGGAAACCGTAAATGAAGTTTCAACAGAAAGGGTGATAAGGAATGGCTTCAGCTCTCCTTTCTGGGAATTTTATGATCATTTAAAGTAGTCCTATTGTGTTACTATTTACTTTAGGCAAAAATGCCCCATTAAGTAGGCTTAGTAATTAGCAAGTGTTTCTGAATACTTTGAGGAGAAAGCCACAGCTCAGGAATGAGAGATGCATCTGTGTCTATCCCCTCATGGTGTATTTTGCAGCCTAGAAACTCAAGAACTAGTTCATACCAACAACCAGAAATTATGACTAACAATAATGGATTTGTGGGAAATGTGAAATCCGTTTAAAGTGGCCTCCTCATTCCTTCCACTCTCTAATTAGCTTGTGTCTGTATATCTACATTGGGGTGATTAGCGACTAAGGTTTGATAACCAACTCGGCCAGGGTGCTACTAAGAAGAGGAGACTGGACATTTCCTGTAAGCTTAAGGGGTGCATAGTCTTAGGTGGGGCAGTGATTTGTAGTTCAACAGCAGCTTGCACTGCAGATTACAGCCAAAGTCTTGGTTAAAATTCTATGTGGACTGATTTTTAAAGAGGTACATTTTAGCAGCCATTTACAAAGAGATCCAGGGCAGGAATATCATCTGAGTAACAGATTAACAGATTATGTTTTAACAAACTGACTTAGAAAGCATAGGACAGAAGAGATTTTCTAGTCCCTGCCTAGCCTCCCAAGGACGCTTACGCCAGAAACAACCACCTGTCTCTATTTTTGAGAATTAAACCCTCGGAGGCACTGAAAGGTAGCTGCTCTGTAACGGAATTGCCACCAGCTGAAGTGGGAAATTTCATCTCAATGAAGTGTTCCCATGCAGGCCAGCAGGCTGCCTGTCAGGGCAGTCCCAGCATCTTCGGTCACAGTGTGCAGATGGGAGAGGACTGCACTAGAGGTGATTGTGGTTGTTTCTAAAGGGTTCTCTAAGTTTAAATTAGATATAGGATCATAATAGGAATGGGTGATGCATGCTGCAGTTTTCGTGTGGCTTCAGGGACTCCAAGGCTCCATAGGTTGAAACTGGATCTTCATTGAGGTTCCAAAAGTGAGGAAATTAATTCAACTCTGATGTTTAGAGATGATGACTTTGGAATTATAGTGGAATTTGGGTGGGATTCTTAGAATTTAGGAACAGGTGTCTCACATAACCTTTGAACTCTGCCAGTGAGAGCTCATTGGAGGCTCCTCGATTTATCACCTCCAACATCACAAGCCAAATTAAATCTCTTATCTTTATAGAGTACCCTGCCTTCAGTATTTTACTATAGTAATACAAACTTGGCAAATAGAGAGGAGACAGAAGACAATGAACCTGGTGATGATTTTATCACTAAGGCTGCTTTCCTTTCCAAGGGACTTGCAAAGATGGTGAAAGCAAAGAGTACGAGAAGAACAGTTACTCATGTTTGAAAATTATTTGTGAAAATAGAATGAATATTGATGGTGCCTTAATAATTCCCAGATACTTATAGAAACATACACAGTGGGCTGAAGTTGTGGTGAGTTAAGTTTGTCTTTTATTCTACCCATAAATTTTGCCTAAGTATTTCTCATCATACTCTCTATAAGAACCAGGTGACCCAAGTTTTACTTTCCTTAATTTCTGCCATTTTAGGCAGAAATCTGAATACAGAAGCCCACCATTCTCTTTTCCTGATTACTAAATTAGATTGTCGCTAGAGCCAAATAATGAGCTGTTGAGCTTAAGAGAGCAACTTTCCATGGTTCTCTGAGTAGGTCCAGTGGAACTGTCCATGGCTTTAAACATGTACCTTTTTCCCTGCTGAGACCATGCAGAGCAAGATATTTGGAATAATATCAGGCCAGGGAAAATATAATCATGGGAGAGCTTCGACTATCATTTCTGGCTTTGAAGATGAAGAAGAGACCCAAATAGTCAAATAATATGAGCAGGCTCCAGAAGTGGAGAATAGCATCTACAGAAGAGATCCAAGGTTATGCACCCCAGTTCTACAACATTCCTGGAGTTCTGCCAACAGCCTCATTCTTAGAGACTCCTGAATGGCATCGAGCTCTCCAAATGCCTTTGCTTTGGCTTTGTTAGGAAAGAAATACTGACTCTGGTTTACAGACCTGTGCGATGGTAGATGGCTATCATTAAATGAGGAAATCAGGGGTCTGTTGTTATAACAGCTATTGAAAGCCAAAGCAGCAACAAGGCAGTTCTTCCTAGACTCTGCAAGAAAATGAAACATGATTAAGTTTTGGCTGGTATGGCAGCTCAGAGCACCTGAGCTGTACATGTGAGACACTAGATTTCTATCTTCATTCCTCGAAAAAACAACCAAACAAAAGAACTTCATTAATTAATGGGACTGGCATGGTAAGGGAGTTGTTTTTAACCTTTATATTTTCCTTTCTCATCTTTGTTGCTTAAAAGAAAGACCCATTAGTAAAGAGTCAGCCCTGAAAACATACATACATACAAATAATATTAGATGGACCGAGCAGGTTAAAATGCAATAAGAATTATTAAAAGAAGAGGCTGTGAATTTGAAGGAGCGTGAGGAGGAATATATGGGAGGGTTTGGAAGAATAAAAGGAATGGGAGAAATTTAATTATATTATAATCTTAAAAGCAGAAAATAAAAAATAAATCAGGCTGAGCAAGCCATGGGGAGAAAGACAGTAAGTGGTATTCTTTTATGGACCCTGCCTCAGCTCCTGTCTCCAGGTTCCTGCCTCGAAATTCTGGCTTCCCTCTGCCCAGGGTCTAACCTGAGAGCTGTAAACTGAAATAAACCCTTCATACCCTAACAAAAAATACTCATTAGTCAAAATCATGTTTCTAGTCTTTCAGTGCAGAGCTGTGATTCCTCCTGCTCTCTGTTTGCTCAGATTTTTCTCCTGTCCACATACTAACCAGGGCCAACCCTGCTTAGCTTTCAAGACTCCCTTTAGCACATTCTAAGTGGTATAGCTGAAACCTCTGAATTTGTATGCACAGCAGTAAATGCCTTGATATCCTTACCTTCACACACTCTCCTTGCCTCGATATTTGGAGCACACACACCACAGAAAACCAAAGCGTCTAGGGACCATATTCGCAAAGCCACTGACAACCTGGTTTGATCAAACAAATTAAAAAGTTAAAAGTTAAAAAAACGAGAAGACTGGTTTACTTTATATTTTACTCTTCTCTATCTTCAGCCTTTATCATGGCGACACGTATGATCAGGTATGTGTCAGCGGCGCCTTTCATATGCTACTACTCAGAATTTGGAATGAAACCAGAATCATTGTTGTTCTGGTTGGTTTTGTGTCAACTTGACACAAGTTAGAGTCATCAGAGAGGAAGAACCCTCAGTTGAGGAAACGCCTCCATGAGATTCAACTATAAGGCATCATTTTCTGGATTAGTGATCAGCGAGGGAGGGCTCAGTCCATTGCGGGTGGTGCCATCTCTGGGATGGTGGTCCCAGGTTCTATGAGAAAGTAGGCTGAGAAAGCCAGCAGAAGCAAGACAGTAAGCAACAATCCCTCCAAGGCCTCGGCATCAGCTCCTG
This sequence comes from Ellobius talpinus, assembly GCA_001685095.1. Classification (NCBI taxonomy): domain Eukaryota; kingdom Metazoa; phylum Chordata; class Mammalia; order Rodentia; family Cricetidae; genus Ellobius; species Ellobius talpinus. Next base: position 5,599 of record LOJH01015526.1, on the reverse strand, counting down.
TCTCTAGGTTCCTGCATTCTTTGAGATCCTGTCTTGACTTTCTATGATGATGAATAGAAATATTAAAATGTAAGCCAAACAAACCCTTTCCTCTCCAACTTGCTTTTTGGTCTTGGTATTTCATATCTGGCAATTGAAACTCTAACTAATACAACAGTTGTGAGTTAATGTAGATTCTTTTGATCTTTCTGTAATCCTCCCCAAATTTAATTTTGTGGTCAGAATTCCATGTCAAAATCTTTTAACATAATTTTTGTGATTATAATAAAATTATAGAATTTCTTCCTTTCATATAACAGACCTCCCATATACCCCTCCCCATGTTACTTGAAATTCATGAGTTATTTTTTCACTAACAGTTCCTAGGTTTAAGCTGTTCAATTTGTATAATGTTAGATTTATGGATGGTCCAGGGATGACTATTAGGTACCATACAACAGATTGGTGTAGTCTTTTCTGGAAAAGTCCACCTCTCCTGTTTTCAGCTTTCCTCACCTGCCTGTAATTCTTTGTGTAGGGTTAAGGTCCTGTAGGCTTTTCTCCATTCAGTTTGGCACATCCATTGGTGTCTTCCTCACGTTTGAGCAGTTGTGTTGGTGAGACTTCATGGGCATAGTTTCTGATGTTATTAGGAGACACAATCTCACACAAAATTCCTTCAATAATTTTGTACAATGTGATTTGATCATAATCACCTCCTCCCCTACTCTCAAGTCTTCTTCCTTCCCATTTATTTACCCATCCTCTTTTTTTTAATTAAAAAAACTCATTGAGTTCATGTAGTACTGTCTGTATATTCTGGATATGTGTTCTTCCACTGGGGCATTGCTGACTTGATGTATGTATTTCTCATGATCCAACCTCTAACCCTTCTCATGATCCCACTCAAGCCGATAACCTCTTTTTATTTGATTACTGTTATATAATAGCACATATATGCAGCAGGTGGATACAAGAGTATGCTCTTAAAGAAAATTCATTCTCCCTCTCCCAACAGCTTCATTTGACAATAGCTCCTCATGTAAGGGTGGGAGGCACATCTGCCTCCACTCTCCTTGCTTCTATTTGATCTTGCTTGATCTTTAACAATCCTTGTGTGAATTGTCGAAACCATGAGTTTATATGTTCAGCTTCCCTGTTGTGTCTCAGGACACTTTTCTTTTAATCATCCACCACCCCTGGCTCTTATACTCTTTCCATTCTCTCTTCCATAATGATTCCTAGGCTTTGTTACATAGGAGTACGATATAAATATCTCATTTAGGGCTGAGCATTCTTTGGGCTCGTAATTCTTTATACCTTGGCTGGTTGTGGGCCTCTGTGTTAATCACCATCTATTACAAATAGTAGATTCTTTGATAAGGGTTGAGAGTTGCATTAATCTATGGCTATAATGATAATTCAATATCCATTTAATACAATATCTATTTATCAGAGCATAGTAGGAGGTTAGGATCTCATCTTGGGCCTATGATCTGTCTAGGCACAGATTATTGGCTAGATAATGGTAACAGGAATGTATTTCACCTTGCGCAATGGAACTTAAATCCAATCAGAAAATATCTTTTTGTTTTTTTAAAGATGATTACAATGACAAAACAAAAATGAAAGTCAAAGCAAACAAAACCATTAGGTAATAAAGTTTCCTTAAGCACACGGATACTGTGAACCCTGAAAGCAAGGATGAGATGTATTGATGGGAACAGATGGTAAGTTCTCTCAGATGCTTATGCACAGGAAAGTGGTGGATACTCATGACGAAGCTGAATCACTAAAGGAGTACAGGCTAGAGCAGGAACACAGGGGTGTTCAGATGTCCTGAGAGGACATCAGGAGACTCACTAGGCCATGGTAATGCTTACCATTTTGTGTAACTCCTTTGTTATTGGAATAAAGTGCTTGACCTTTTCATGTGTGCAGAAGGCTACAATGTGCTCAATGTCACAACAGATCTATGTCTGTCTCTTCTGCTTGTCCTTGCCCAACTCCATGCCTCTTATCAATTCTGACCCTGCATATTAATATGCAGTTGGAATCTGATTAAAATGAACAGCTTACAGGAAAAATGCATTAACCCAAAAGCTGCCACTTCGTGGGTGGTGTGATGGGGGAATGTCCCACTGATCTCTGCACTAAAAAAGGGTTTTTGATGACTATGCATCTATGTTTAAACCTTAGCTTGCTGTATGCACAGAGCACTGCAGTCCTGTGCAACCTATGTATCCTCTTAACCTGAAGTAGTGCAAACCACACACCCATGGCACTAACAGGTATGAAATATGACAGAAGCATCTGAGTGAGTCCTACCCCTGCCCACAAGCAACTTGTCCCTAAGCAGGGGCAAGGGGTTCTGTCCACAAACTGAGAAAGGTCTGAATGCCAGATTAAGCCATAAAATTGAACACTCCTGTCACAGGACACGAAGAAGAGCTCTTGCAGCTTTCTATTCTACCTAAGGTGCCACAGTTGTTGTTAAACAATAGGAGATTAAGCTCTTGTCAGGCAAGTTAATGAATTTTGGATTGATTTCTGTCTTCTGCAATGCTACTGATGTTTTTGACAGATATGATTTATAGGTCCTTCATTGAGTCTATTGATGAGAGGAGTTGTTTGTTTGAACTGATGGGCAAGCTTCTAATGTTCTCAGTGAAAAATGCTGAGGGCCAGAGGGATGGCTGGGGCAAAGGTTCCCCCTGGCTGTCTGGGACAGGCATCTCATAAATTTGTAATCAAAAACTCAGAGAACTGATGAGGGCAGGCAGGCTTGGAAATTGTTTTGGTGACATTTGACCAGTGGAATGCATCTGGAAAATATGTCTGCTGCCACTGCAGGTCCTTCAAGTGGAAGTCCCATTTTGTGTTCTATTTTGCTTTCTTTTTCCCCTTTTTCTAAAATTATGAAAGTGATATCTGCAGAATGAGGCAAGAACTTCCGCCACCACACTCCCTACACCCCGCACCCAATATTATTGTGCTATAAAAGCAATGTTACTTAGATTAATTTTTTATATCTTTAAGACATCAATAACTCTATGTATACATCTCAGAATACAGGGATAATTTGAAAATTTGCAAGTAGAGTGGGTTCCATAGTCCATCTACTACAAAGACATCCTTACATATCCAGTGACCACAGTTTCCTGATAGCATACACACACGCCTCTCAGTGAAAATTGCCCACTTATGATGAATCTTCTTGCCTTAGGATGTACTTCCACTATGGATGAGTGTGCATATTATGTGGGATGTGGGAAAGACCTGGAGAGAGGCTCTTTCCCCCAGTTTAAGACATCTATGACCTGTTATCTAGAATTCGAAGCTTCTCTGGGGATTTGGCTGAAGACTCAGTGGAAAGTCTGCTTCTCCCACTGTAATGAATGTCTGTCTGTCTGTCTGTCTGTATGTATGTATGCATGCGTGTATGTATGTATGTATATATGTATATATGTATTATGTACATATATAAGGTCTCATTCTCTAGCACAGGTACACAATCACCTGTCTACCTCAACATCTCAAGTGCTGAGATTACATATGTGTACACCCACACCCACTCTTTCTTCCTTTTATATAGATAGTATTCCTGATAACATTGCTCAAAAGTTGTCTTGAACATAGATCACAACTGAGTGTTTGGTTTTCAGGTGGTCCAGCCTACAGCTCAGGAGGCAAAGATGGGCAAGACAGCCATCATAGAGAGGAGTGAGGGTGGGAGCAAGGGATTTCAGGAGTAATAAGGGACACAATGTCCTAGATATTTCATACCCAGGAACTGTGAAGCTTGCTGGTGCCTTAGGATAAGGACATCCCTACTCTTACTGCCTCCTGAGCCTGTTATGGCAAGCAGATGATACAAGAAACCAGACCCACACCGTCTTTCCCATTAGGAGTGCTTCCCAGAGTTCCCGGAATTTCAAAATTATATTCCACCTATAATGAAAAGTAGACTTGAGACACAGCACACCTGAGAAGCAAATGCCAAAAAGAAATACACATACTAGTTTTACAATTCACGTCTTGTGATAATCTTTAATGCTGCCTATCAGAACATGATATGACAAGGAAAGTAAAAGGCAAGCTTTGAAGTCAACTGGAACAGCATTAAAATGAGCTTGTCATTGTGTCGACCGTGGCTGGGACCACAGGGTGCTGCAGCTTTCATGAGCTTAGAGAGTTGCTCTTTGCAGGGATGGCAAGAGCTTTTCTTGTCTTTGTTGTATATTTAAGGAGTGCAGATTTTATGAGGATTGTTTTCTGAGTTTGTAAGAGCTTACGCTTCTTTTGCTTTTTCTTCTAAATATGATAGGCCCTGGTTTTCTTTCTTCTGATTGTTTTCAGCATGATGCAGCTTTCACTTCTCTTTGTTATTGTAACATTAAATAGATCTGAAATACAAGCTGAAAATGGGGAACTCAGGGCTGCAGAACAATGCATGAACATGCCTGTTGCAAAGGAGAGAAGAAGCAGCCAAAATTAATTGAAAGAATGTTTTTGTTATAGCTAGCTCATGTCTGGACTCGGTGTTTCTAGGTGTTTGAAATCTTAATCAAATAATTGAAATAAGGGTGCATACAAATTGCAAACTAGCAATGAAACCTTAGTAACAAATAAAGCCATAGTATAGATACAGAGTTAAGAGTAACAGCAGGCTATATGGGCTATAGGTACTCCAGGGCCCCTAATGGAATCTTAGGGGAAGGAGGACTTTTGCTGCTAAGTAGTGCACCATTGCAGTTTTCTTTTTTGATTGACAGACTTGGCTAATTCTGTAAGTCATTGTTCATTTCACATGTCTTTTCCATGACTGATCAGATTTTAATCGTGTGTATGTTTAATTATGCATAAGGCAGAAGATAGTAAATAGTGAATTCTTCATAAAAGTTCACTCAGAACACATGATGAGTTTCAGTGTCCATGCACTCAAAACCGGTCTAGGCTGCATCAACTGCCTTCCTTCTGTACCAGATATGTTTGGAAAAGGCTTAAATAGAGACTGAGAAGTGCACAAGATTGCAAATTATCACAAAAAAAGAAAAGAAAAGCTTATTCACAAGCAAAGCAGGCTGAACAAGGGTCTCAGGTGAAATTCTGATAGTTGTTAGTGAAGGAAAAACATTTCCATTGCTCGGAGTGGAATGTACGTACACCCTGTACACCCTGTTGTAGGCTGGGGCCCTACCTTCCTAAGCACATTATGAGAAGACGGGTTTGTGTGTACTCCAAACTATGTGCAGTCCAAGGATGCTAAAACTACCCTGAGCTTCCCTGCTTCTTTTTCTTTAATTGAAGAGTGGTTACCTTTTCCAGGAAGTGCTAGACTTTCATTCATGCAAATTTAGAGAGTACATTTCTTATCCAGGTCAGATCTCACTCAGCAATCTCCTAGAATGCCACCTGACATGTATGCCTGGGATTCTGAAAAGGTTCCACATATACAAAACTCCAAGAACTCCATTATTTACAATGATGAGGCTCAGACTCCTCTGCAGGTGTGACGGGATGAACCCACACTGTTCATTAGTGTGGTGTTTTTAAAGTAGAGCCAGACTTCCTTGCTCATGATCTCCTTCCTTCTGCTCCTCATTTGGACCTTGGAGCT
>LOJH01015525.1:0-23392 GCA_001685095.1 Ellobius talpinus | reverse complement strand
TTCTTTATTAACCAATGAAAGTAACACACAAGACAGATGACCCTCCTCCATCAAATATGTGGTAATGTTAGGTATGTTTACAAAGTCAAACAGAGATATATTTCAGATAGATGGTCTTCAAACACTGCAAATACCTACAGAATAGACATTTAAGATGTTTGAATAACAAGGCTTTTCATGACAGTGATACACATCTGCTCTTGGCAACACCAACTTACTTTAAAAACAGATGCAGGCCATCAAAAAAACTCCATATTGAGTTTGTTTTCATTGTGGTAAAGCTAGCCATTAGGCAGGAAACTTGCCTGTTTGCCAAACTGGACAAGCAGGACACAAAAGAAGACAACTGTCACACTTTGCCAAGACAAGGTAGGAAAGTCCTTCAAAATCCCTGCTTCACAGAAAAGTCTGTCAGATATTCTAGGCCTGTAGGGTGAAGATGGATGCCCTAACATTGCAGAAGAACCCTGGGTGACTGTCCAGACAGCCATCTGTCTCTGCTGTTTCTGTAGTTTTGGAAGTCATTTGCTCTGTACTTCCTATTTACTCAGGTATAGTTCTTGGGTCTCTGATGAGGTTGAAGATGAGATAGTTATAATTAGCTTTCTTTGTTACCAAATTTGGAAAAGAAAGTCACTAAAGAGATGTTAAGTGTATGAGGTTGAGAGACATAAAAGCTTAAGTTGTTTGTCTAAGAAAATGTTTTAAAGTCTAACAAGATATTTCTAGGTTGGTAATACTATTTATGCTAGAAAGGGAATTAGGTACAAAACTTTGGACTCACCAAAATAGAATAGATAATGGAATATTTTCTCTGAATTTGCCAAGTACAAATGAACTGGACATTGTGAATGTAATTCTTACTTGATAATTATTGTATCTAGTTTTAATATGTTAGAGTTAAAACCTTTCCTTTTTATTTAGACAAAACAGGGGAAATTTTGAGGATATTTGTTCACACTGACATTCTGAGGCCGCCAATAAAGTTTACCTTGAATCAGAGGGTAGAGTCAATGATCAACTGACCAGAATTACCCACAGAGGTTTTGGAAGACCCAAGATACATATAGAGAAGTAGTAGGGAGGGGCTTAGAAAGATTTATGGGTCTTTTGGATGGGCTAAGGAGCCCTATCCATGTGGCAGTAAGTACTGTGAGGTAGCAGTTACCCAGAATCAGAGAGCAGAAGGAGCCAGTGGTAGGGTCATGCCTTTCAAAGGCCCACCCCCTGACCTACCTCCACCATCTAGACCCTACTTCCTACAGGTAGCATCTTACAAAAACAGCAGCCACTGGGGAACACATCTTAAATATGAGTGTCACATCCAGAAAGGATCGATTCTGAAAAACCTGACTAGGGAGATAAGGGAACAAAGGAAGAGCAGACATGTATAGAAAAGCCAGGGCCAGGTGAGTGGTGTGCGCTCTAGAAGAGTGACACTATCTACTGCCCAACCCAGGACCTCGGGCTGCAGCTACCCAGGAGGAGGAATCTGGGACTCCCAGTTTTCACACATACTGCCAACATCTGTACTTCAGACCAGAGAACCAGATAACTGTGAGCTGCCTTTGAATGCTCATTTTGTCACCCATCTGGGGGCCCAGGGGACACTTTGTAATTTTCCTATGGGTCTGAGGCATTGGCCCTTGCATGTCTGTGTTCACGTCAAGAGATGCACATTCACTCAGGAGTTCATCTACTCTTTACACACTTACCTAGGGCTTCCTCAGCTTTCCTTACACAAGCCTACTGCTATCTTAAAATACTCTGCTAAAAACTACTTAAGGGACAAAGGATTTCACTCAGCTCACAGTCTCAGAAATTTGAGAAGTTGGACACAGAGCATCCATAGTCAGGAACAGAGAGCAATGCAGACACACACAGCAGTGCACAGCTCACTTCTTTCATTTTTAAACAGTCCAGAATTGGCTGCCTAGGGAATGGTGCCACCTACAGTGGGCTGGTCTTCCTACCTCAATTAATGTAATTGAGATAATCCCTCAAAAGCATGCTCCCAGGTCTATCCCCCAAGTGATCCCAGATTCTGCCAAGCTGACAGGTAACTAACCATCATATATGCTGTGACATTTCTGTCTAGTCCAACCTGGCCAAACAGTACCACTTTCTTCCAAGTTTTTCTCTCTGTTCCCTCTTGGGTCATGTTGTGATCCTCTCATGAAGGCTACCCCATAGGGACTGTGACAGCATCTCAAATAGATTCTGTGTGTGTGTGTGCGCGCGTGTGCACACACACACACACACAGATGCTAGAGTACCACAAGATGAGAAGGCCAATGTTTTTTCTGTTGTGGCTAAGTTGTTGGTTCTAGAGCTAAAGTATTTTTAAAGCACTTTCCTTGCCCTAGATATTGAGACAGACACTTGGAGAAATACGTCACTACCTGCCCCTGGCCCTGTGTCCACTTGGCCCAAATGGAGCACGCTGTAACCGGGTCCAAAGCCTGAACCTATTTCCAGGAGGCTTCAGCCTAATTACCACATTCAAGGCCTTCTTTATGCAGTAGGCCTACTGGTAAGAAATGAGATTAAGGCCCAGTTCTTACCATCAAGAAATCTACAGTATTGATAGAAATATGAGAAGGAAACGGTGGGGGGGTGCAGAGGTGGGGGGGCAGGAGCAAAGGCTGGAAGCTGGTGAAGCACAACCTGGTTGCCCCTTCTACGCAGGAGGTGGAGCAAGAACAGCAGTTCTCTGGTTGAGTCCCTTTGGGGGTTCCAGGAGTCCTTGGCCTCAGAGGAGTCCTGTCTGCAGCCACAGCTGAGACCAGCAGGCCAAGGTATTCCTCAGGCTGGAATTACTTGCTTGAAAAACAAGAGGGAGATCAGGGATTTTGCTCCAGAAAAGTTACTTTTGCACGGCTCTGCCCAGGCCCTGAAATATGTATTTTTCATGATATTTTTAAATCCACGGCTAAGTTCGTCTCTTCTCAGTGTAAGCCACTGCCAGTAACACAGAACATTAACCCGAGAGAGTGTTGGCGGGCAGTGGGAAGCATCTAGAAGAGGCTGCTCCCCCCTGGGCCCTGGCAGGGGAGTACACAGAGGCCACCTCAGCCCTTGCATCGCAGAGATTTCTTCCACCAACAGCTGGGATTCCAGCCAAGCTTTCAGACACTTGTCAAGTGCGCTGAAAATTTTCAGTCTTGTGTCTGTGTCTGGAGCCAGCACTGGTCAGATCAGCTGGCGTCCTGAGAGGTGGGAACCGACCCAGGGAAAGGGTGCACACGGAGGGACGCACCTCTTGGTGACTGCATCTTTAGAAAAATGGTTTGTGTCCTTCAAAGCAGAGTAAACTTCTGGCTTCTTCTGGCTGCCGTTAGATGAATTCCCTTCTTTGGGGAAAGCGATGGGCTCCTGGCAGAGGCTGGGTTGGCTATCGGATCAGGACAGGTCCCTCACCCTTCTGGTCCCCAAACCTGCTGACTCAGGTCACTCCCGTCCTCCCCTTGGTAGGCAGGGAGCCCAGGCAGTGCCTGAAGCAGCTCCCAATGCTTCAACTGTTAACTTGGATTTTTCCAAAATGTGTTTCTGGTTAGTTTAAAAAAGGATAAACAAGATTTAATAGCTGGCAATGAATCACATTTTTTTCCTCCCTAAACTCTATTTGGATCCACTCAAATGCCTGTCATTCCACTTTTGTACAAATAAATAAATCTCCTTTTCTTTTGTGCATTTTTCTCTGTCCTGCATTTCCTAAAATACAGTTTGTTTGACGGATGAGTTAAGCAGTTCTGAGGTTTGTTTTTAGCTCTGCAGGCAACTGAGTTGTTTTCTCATCATAATTCAATGGGACAAGGTTACCACCCTCTCTCGAACACTCACACCTCATTTAGAACCAGAACCCCCTTCTCCACAAAGAAGAAATGCTAGCTAATGTTCTCAGGGTGTCAGCGATCCACAGGAAGCTTCCTTGTGCTCACATCTCTGCTCTGCCTACCTGTCCATCACGTTGTGTCTGTACAGGGCATCCTTGGAGCACAAGCATTTGAATGTGAGGTCATAAGCAAAGCTAAAGCGATACATAGAGCTAGGCCCACCATCCACACAAGCTCAGGGCTTTGCTAAGCAGAGATTTACCTCGCTTTGTTGAAATACAAACCATACAATATCTGCGAAATTGTTGAGCCGAAATTAAACCTCTGTGTTTTCTAAAGTGATGGTTGTAGATTAAAAGTGATATTTTCCAAGTAGATATGTCAGCTAGTGTCAAGCCCTTGCTTAGATGAAGAAGTCACTTCTAGAAGAACTGCCTAGTATAGTCAAAGACGACAAAGTTTGCTTGTTTGTTTTTAAAGGTAGGTCTACAAAAACCGTAAGTTGAGGGTCTTCTTTGAAGAGTGTCACCTGAAGGTAGAGCCTCTGTGAGCCTGTTCAGTGTGTGCTTCTTATGATCAGGACAGTGTGAAGGACAGAGGCTGGCCTTCTAGGCTGGGTGGTGGGAGCAAATACCAGAAGTGGGCTCTGCTGCCATGGGAACAAGATGGCGTCCAGCTGGCTGTGGCCTGCCATTCCTTCTCTCCCCACCCTTATCTTTCAGCCGCATCGCCTCATCTCTAGATTTCTTTCCCCCGGGGATTTTAGCATTCATCATCATCATCATCACCATCATCATTATCATAGAATTATTTGCATCTTTTTGCCACTTATAGAATAGTGTTAGAATAACCCATTCAAAACCTGAAAGCATCCTGAGAGCAGGGATATCCCCATCTTTGGCCTTCCCTATGTCTAACACAAGGCATATTAGTAACCAATCAATAACAAAAGAATACTAACACTAATCAATCACCATCTCTTCTCCCAGTTTTCATGCTTGAGTGGAACATGATGAACGCACAGTTTTGCAAGCTAACATTAACGTGATTTCTACTGCTTTTATGAAAACCACTGATGGAGCTTCACCATTGTGCCCACTGAGCCCTAGTGTCTGGAAACTCAAACTGGGAATAGTAGGCTTAAGCCAGAGGTTCTCCATTCTGCTCAAGCACTGGACGGATCTAGAGGACATGTTGGAACAGGAGGCCCCATTCCCAGAGGCCCATTTAGCAGGTCTGGATGGCACTGGTGCTGCTGACCACACTTTGAGAAACATTTGGCCCTAAGGATGAGCAAGGATGATGAACAATGAGTCTGTGGTTCTGTAGGCTCTGCCGCTGACTAAACCATGTGGCGTTTACCCACCTCATCACAACCCATGAAGATAGGGAAAGAGAATGGGTTTCTGACATTCATGAGTGCTTCAAGGTATACACCCTGTATCTTTCATGGGATTAACCTTCTTCGTGGAGATGTGAGATAAAACTGAAACGGGAAAGTGACTGTGGTTGTATTTGGACCATCAAAAGCACTGCGGAAGCATGAAATATGTTGATTTGCCATTCTACTCTTTCCTATGCTCTTCACAACCTAGTCAGGTCATAACACCAAATGAGAGGTTTTCTCCTGGCACCTTCCAGGCTTGCATTTCTTAGGTAAGAAATTCCTGATTTTAAAAACTGCCCCTGGGTTAGGGAACATGAAAAAGAGCAAACCAGTTTTCTGCTTGGAAGATTGCATCCTGCAGGATTCTCGGGAATTCCACTGAGCTGATACAATCCTGGCACCTGCTTAGTATCTATATGCATGTCACTGGTCACTGATGTCACAACCACCAGGACTGCTTCCTGGGGATCAGCACTCACGTGACCTGGCTGCTGGCAGTGCCGACTCCAACATTAATCAACTCAACATCTGGATCCAACCCAAGGCATCCATTGGATTGTCACAGATGACTCTACTCTCAACTGTCAGCAAAGGGATCCGTCAGTGGAGGGTGCCAGGTCTGCACCACACAGTCTGCATGGAAGGCTAAGAATGCTATTCATAAATAAGCTGGATAACTCAAGAGTGTGGATAAACATCCCCTCAGTGATCTGTCAACTCAGTCCTACACTACGAGGCATTTTGCCTGTAGCAGCAAAATTACTGTGGTAGAGAAGGCCTGGGTAGATTATGCCCATTTTTGAACGTTATAACCTCCTTGAGCTAACAGTACAGGGACAGGAACAGCCATGTCCAAACTCTTTAATCCCCTTGGTCTGTTGTAGCTCTGATTCTTTCTTCTCCTCCTCCTCTTCTTCTTTTTAATGTGTGAATGAGCTTAAGATAGTGCACTCACTCATGCACATGTGTGCATGTATGTAAGGGCACCTGTGTGTAAAGGCCAGAGGGCAACCTCATGTGTGATCTTCAGGGTCGCTGTCCACCTCTTTTAAGCAGGGTCCATTACTGGCCCGGAACTCATCAGCGGCCTGAGAGCCTCCTGTCTCTTCCTTCCTTGTGCTGAGCCCATGAGTGTGCGCTGTACATGTCCATGTGTTCCAGGGACTAACTTAGGCCTGTGCTCTTGCAAAGCACACATTTTGCTGACTGAGGCACCCCAGCCCAGCCCTAAGACTCATTTTTTAATGACTCAGCAAAGGACAGCGGAAGAGTGGGTACTCCAATGGCTGGCAGTCTCAGCATCATCGTGACAGCAGCACGGAACTGAGCACCGGGCAGAGTGTCAGTGACATCCATCTTCCCTTCAGCATTTCATGTATCCTAAACTGGAGAGCAAGGCTTGCGACATTATCCAGGAGAGACGCTTGTTAGAAATTGCTCTGGGATGTGTTAAGGGAAGCGGGAAAGAAAGAATCAAAAATTTACCTCATCAAGGAGGAAAAACAACAACAACAAAAACACAACAATCTGGGGATAACATTGCAAATCAACCAGGAGACAAAGGTCTGCTTGGCCTGTCACCCGCCATTTCACGGCATTGATTTCTCAAAGCTGAAAACCATAAAGAGCCGAAACCAGAGCGGAAGGGTGGCATGACCTCCCATGCTCGCTGATTTAATTTTCCTCTCCGAACACACGCAGCCCCATAATTAGAACATTTACCAACTATAAATACAATTTAAACTCTGTACATGTGTGTTTGTGTGTATGGAGAGGCTGGAGCTGAGATACGGTTTCAATAAAAACAGTCCTTCCGCACTGATTGGAGTGTGTAAAGAGGGGATCTGTTTTTACCACAATCTACTCCAAACTGGTGTTGGCAGCCACACTCTTGGCTAATAAACGTCAATAACAAAGCTACACAGAGGTATAAATTAAAGGCCTTGCAATTCAGGGATTTGGGGCTTAGCTTGGAACTGTTTGCCCAGCCCATTTCTGCTCTGCCCAGCTGTGGAAGAACGCCACAGCCTTTGTTTGAATCATGGGCTAACGAAGGGGGTGTGTTTAAGCGTGTTCCACTCTCTGCTGAGCTCAAGTCTACTCCCCAAGGAAAGGTGTTTTCAGAGTAACCTATGGGGTGGAGGCGCTGAAATGTTCTGGAAAAGTGTCCTGTCCCTTAAAACCGTAGTGATAGCACTCTGGATCTACAGACACATTAAGAATACATTATTTAATTAATTAAAAAACCTAATCTTTTGGATTCTGGTTTCCTTCTTTCTTTGTTTTTTATTTTCTATGTATGCATTAGTGTTTTGCCTGAATGGATGTAACGTGCACTGTGAGCATCCTTGGTGATCAAGGAGGCCAGAGCAAGTACCAGATCCCCTGGAAATGGAGTCATAGACTATTGTGACCTGCCATGTGGGTGCTGGGAATAGAACTTGGGTCCTCTGCAAGGGAAGAAAGTGCTCTTAACCACTGAGCCATCTCTCCAGCCCCATGCATTCCATTTTTCATTTCCTTTTGATTTAAGGACATTAAAAAGCCAAGAACTGCCTATTGATTCCATTCTCTCTTTCTCCATCTGGACCATCAGCAGCCACAGCAAGCCTTCCTGGGAGCCAGCAGATTTGGAAGAAGAGGCAGCAGGGAGGAGAAGTGCAGGTGATGACCAGGCATGGGTGGAGATGGGGGAATGAGATATGATAAGGTCTGCCTGCTTGGCCAATGGACAGTGCCCATTTCTCTTTCATAGACACAGATCAAAGAGATCTTCAAGACAACGTAGGCACGGGCTGGTAGAGTCCTAGAAAGACCCCAGACTGTCATTTGTCTTCCTCAAGCTGGCTGTTGGGCGTACCGCAATGGCAATACTAAAAACAATAACACTAAGAGCAAATCGGAAGCAAGGCACACTATTATCTCAGCACCAGGGAGGCTGAATTGGAAAGTTCTCAAGTTCAAGGCCAGTCAGTGCTGCAGAGCAAGAAGCTGTCTCAAAGAACAAACCAAGAGCAAATGTGTACTACATGCCAGAGACCGTGCGCTTAACCATAACCAGCACCACCACCCTCAGGCAGGAGGCACCATTGCTGTTCCTAGTCTACAAAGGAGGAAACTGAAGCATGGGGGTTTGGGACCTTCCCACAGTCACGTGATGATGAAGTCGACTAAGGGAGGCTGGTGCTTCAGTCCGATCCCACCCCTCTGACCCTCCAGTTACTCACACTGTGAGCAGCAAGCCGAATGCTTGGCACATACTCATCAATCTCACTGCAGTGCTGGGAAGCAGGTAATGTCACTGCTTCTGTCCCCTGAGATCTAGTAAGGGTGACTGGTAAGAAGGCCCAGATAGGCAAGAAGGCCTCAGAGACACTGTTAAAACCACGGCTTTATGTCACTTTCAACATGCCTGACAAAAGTCAGGTGACTCTAGCCTGTGTCCCTACTAACCTTTTCTTCTGCCTCATTACACTTGATCTAACTCCAGGCCCTGTTTCATTCTCAACCGGCTGAGCATTTATCTGTGTGTCCAACCCTACACTGTCAGACGGGGTGCAACATGGGACTGAGCTGCCCATCACTTTTCAGAGTCGCTCCAGTTTCCCTTGGGTTTGAGTGACAGCTGGTGAAGACTGTGCATGAGGGCACACACATGTGCACATGGGTGCACACCCATGTAAAGACAGGGAGAAGAACACTTTCAGACTCAGGAGAAGCAAACTGACTTGCCCAAGATTTCAGTTCTACCTAAAGTTACACTGGGCCTCAAAATCCATGTCTAGATAGCAATGCTACAACTCAGAACACTACCCTCTCTCACAGCCCTTCACAAATAACAGTGTAAAAACATCCCTCTCCTCTACTTGTGGGACAAGAAGAGGTATATGCGCTGAAATGCATGACTCTGTGTTGCTTTATCCACACAACCCAGTACCTCTGTTACCTAGGACACACACTCCACTCCCCTCTCTTCCATCAGTGGGATTAGTCCCCCCCAGTCCTCCCTAACTTGACTTTCTGGGAGCTGAAGGCAGGGGATCCCTCCATCAGGGAGGACATAGCACATACTTCCTGAATCTGCCCGAGGAGCCTCATTAACTGCCCTTCCCACACGATGAAAGATGTTACTTCGGTTTATTTTCCCCAGGTAGTTAGGGAATGTTGTCCTAGGCTGGTTTTTAGAGGGTTTGCTTTGCTTGTTTCTGTAATGGTTGGCTACAAGGGTTTGACCATATTTTGGAAAATTCTCTAAGTCATTTTCCATGCACCCACAGGTGACTATTGAAATGAAGGGAGCGTTTTATAAATACCCTAAATAAATAAATACATACATAAAAACGTAGTTTGTAAGTAAGGTAAAGCTAACTTAGCTAAAACACAACTTGAAGGCTAATCATAATCTAAAATGAATTTTATGTCACTAGAACTCAGTCTACAGAACATAGACGTCCTGTATATTTTAGAATTAAAACATTTCTGTATGTTTTATCTATATGATAAATAATAAATGGTAACTTTTATAGTTCACCTTTATGTCAGGCAGGAAGAAACAGAGAAGAAGAATTCAGCACATACATGCTGGAACTAGAATGTTGTCTCCACTATGTATGGTCAATCATTTCACTGGAATCAGGGTAGACACCGTCATTTTCTCTTTTCCAAAGGTCATTCTGTGTTAGAAGAAAAGGTGAGAATCTGCCAAGACATTTTAGGAGCTGAATCTGTCTGTCTTTCTCCCCTCTGCCTCATCCACTGCTTGCCAGAGGTATGTTTTCCCCGGTTACAGGCCTCATTCACTGTCCATAAACTCAACCCTAGATCCCCTGTTCATTCCCGAAAACATATGAAGGAAGTTTCCAGAAGGGAAAAACTAATGGCCAGATGTTCTGTGTGCTGAGAACATTTCAACCCACCAGTGAATACACACATTAAGTGCTTAAGAATTCATAATGAGAAGCCAGGTATGCTGTCGTATGTCTATAAAACCAGTACTTGAGAGGTTGAGACATGAGGATCTGAAGTTCAAAGCCAGTATGGGGCTACCTAAGTCGAGAAGTTGATATTAAAAAAAATGGGGGCTTTGTTTGTTTACCTTGTTTTTGAATGAAAATTTGCTAAGCACCCTGCCAGGGAGCAATGGCAAACTGTAACTGGAGTGCGGTTTAAACGCATACGTTTTAAATGAGTGTACTTTGCTCCAGGTGTCTTGGGGTGGGGGGAAGTAGGATTTTTGACTCTCAGATGGGGAGGGGGAGAGATGACAGGCAGTGAATGTGTAATTGTCAATCAAGCCTTCTCGCCTAGGCTACCTCCACAGGGAGGCAGCCTTTGGCCTTGGCCTGTTCTCATAGCCCAGGCCTATGACATTTATGCTTGATTATCCTGAAAGACCTTGGGCAAGAGAGGAAGGTCTCAAGTCAATTAGACTTAAGCGAGCTGGATTTGAGATGACAAGAGACGGGCCATTTGAGCGGCCTGCACAGTCCACATTGTGGAGGCCTAGAGACCCTTCCCAGGGCAACGCGCTATGAAAAGGTGTCCAAAGATCAAGCACTTGACGCCTTTAGAACTAATAAGGCTGTGAGCATTTACAGGACACTGCATTCTCTCAGTGCACAGCCTGATAATCAGGCAAAAAGAGAGGTTTTGTGTGTGTGTGTGTCTGTGTGTGTGTGCGCGCTCATGCGTGTGCATGTGTGCATGTGGGCGTGTGTGTGTGTGTGTGTTCATGAATCAAAGCAGCAAATGTTTCCGGATTTGTTTGCCACTCTGCCAGACTACTTCCAGTACAGAATTAATTTTTTTTCAAGCAGAAAGAATTATTTCCTTCCAAACACAGACTGGGTAAAAATGGTCTCAGAATCGATCAGAAATGCAATCAGTGCTCTGCGGATTCCTCCTAATCACACACCAAATTTCAAGAGCACTTTGTAAATTACCCTCCGGCAATTAAGCCTGTCTGATTCATCCCATGAAGGGAGCAGTCCTTTTTGGGGTGCTGTCTGTCTAGAACAGCTGCTGAAGTCCTAGCAGGGGGAAAAGGCCACATGACACCTTAGCTCATAATTCAGCTAACACATCTCTTAGAGATTATCTGTGTGTCATGTTGATACAAATAGCAAGACAGGCAGCTGGGTCGACAGGCAGAAAATGGGGTTTCCCCTGCCTCAGTGAATGGTGGAACAGTCAAGATGATACACAGTGAGCTCAGGTGTTTTGGGTCGCCCCTCCTCTCGCAGGAGCAGAGGTGGGAACAGAAACAAGGGCTAATAGCTTTCTAACCTCTGTCTGTTTCCTCTCCTGCACGACCTGAAAACCACCTTTCAAACCTGTGCCTTTCTTCAGGTGTCTGAATGGAGAAGCAGCCTGAAACATCCTCACTTGTCTCCATAGTAACGGTCTGGAGGTCCTGCCTCCTGCAACAAACATTCCGAATCTTTTAAATCGTTTTCTCTCCAAACAAAAGAGCGAGAGTCCTATGGGGCAGGACACACATCTTCAATGTTGGATATACAGTTCTAAGCAAATGACAGGATCTCAGCAAGCTGTGAGAAGTCTCATTGGAGGGAATCTTGCATTAAATTTAAAATTTTAAACTAATATTTACAATATTACTATTATGTGCACATGATTCTGGGAAAGGGGTGTACATGTGGAAGCCAGATGACTTCGTGGAGTTCTCTCCTTCCACCTTACCTGGGTTCCCAGCTGGGACCCAGGCCTCCAGGCTCCAGTGGTTAGCATCTTTACCAGCTGAGCCACCTCTCCAGGTTTCTGAACTTCATCAAGGCAGCCCTGGACCCTTTTGTACCATGAGTGAATCACTCTGGCTTGGTTCTACTTCTTTTCTTCTCAAGAGAACGATGGAAAGATGAAGTTCTCAGAAGTAATGGCTCATTTCTTCCAGGATCCAGAGACAGAACTGGCATTGAAGCTGTAGGCACGACTATCAACAGCTTCATTTCCACACTGTTTTACGTTCCCAGGCTTTGGGTCCCCTGGTTAATACCCTTTACCCACCCCAGCATCTGCCCTCTTGTGCCAGGTTAAGCCCAGCAGTGAGAGCAGCCTGCCTGTCACAAGGCAGGCTTCCCCGCGGGGTGAATGAGGTAACACCCACATAATCAGCATTTGCACACTTGCCAGGACCTGATTGTAGACCTCTCAGCCAGGGCATCTGAAGTGATTCGGGAACAATTTCTCAGATTACAAAACCGGAGGACCGCACAGGGGTGCAAGGAGCCTCCTGTACAGCCGCTTCCCAGACCTGTCTGCCCACCCCGAAACAAAGTACCCTTCACCAGCATTTCCATCAGGCCGGCTCTTCCCACATCCTTGACCTGGACATTTTCTGCACCCTCAGTCCGGGAGCAAGAGACATGCCTCTTGGGAGAGCAACGAACTTCCTGCGGTTCTAGAGGTCACCCGGGATGGTACCTGAACTACCTAAAACCTCCAGTCTACTCTCAGTCTTTGAAATACACCAGGTCAGCAATACCTGGGACCTGAGTTTTCTTGATCTATCACTTGGTGAACCAGACCACAACTCTAGGAGCACTCACGGTACAGTAGGGAGAGGCTGGGGCCACAAAGGCCAACTCAGCCGGGCTGAAGGCCAGAGTTAGAGATGGGCGATCAGTGGAGGCTTTGCCCCTGTGACCCTACTGTTCTCTGGCCATCGTCGAAGACCAATTGGTTTACAAATAGTTATGATAAACCTAAGGTCTTAATTTCCTTTATGGAACCGACCATGGAGCTGTGTAAATGGCTCCTGACAGACATAATGGAGGGTCATTAGCAGTACAAAGCCTGTTGGACCCGCAGCATTAGTTCAAGGGAATACCTCAGTGTCCATCGAAATTGCCATGCATGTAAACCAATTTCCCCAGCAGAAGGGTAAACACAGACTCGTTTGAACCCCCGAGATGAAAACAGATGGGATATCGCAAACAGTTTCCCAAAATACAACAGACTTCTGGGCTAATTACACGTGGTTAGCTCTGAATGGCAGAGGAAATAGTTTTCTTTGCTGCTAAATGTCACAAGAGTCACCTAAAGGCTCAGAAGGAGGCCGCTTTGTTTTTTCGAAAATTGCTAAAAATTAATCTGTGCTGGAGCCGCTCGTAAAACACAGAACAGGCCCTAGCCTGCTGCCGGCTACCTAGCCGCAGGCATGTGTGAGAGACATCTAAATCCAAGGTAACCCAGATGCAGGGATGCTCTGCAGTCTAAGAGCTCCGGGTGGCGCCCGGAGAGGCGCATACATGCGCATCCCCGCGTCCCTGCATGCGTGCATCCTCGCATCATCACATCCCTGCTTGGTGCTTGCACCCCAGAGGTCGCATCCTGAAAGCAGGAGGCGACCTCGGTGGGGGCTCAGGCTCGGGTCCTGGGTGAGGAGGAAGCACCCGGCTGGGTCGCAGGTTTCTGGCTCCGGAAGGCTCACAGGGACTCCAATCCCTGGAGCAGCAGCGTGCAGGGTTCAGCCGTGTTTCGGTTGCCCTCTGACCTGACCCCGGGTCCACAAAGGCCTCCTGGCTGTGCCGCTATGGTCCAGCTTTCTAGTCGCTGCCAAATTAATGAGCCCACGTCAGGTTAGGTTTACAGCCAGGCCAGCTAAGCAGCGGAGTGGAAAATGAGCCCAGGGCAGTTCGCGAGGCCCTTGCACGCGTGTGGAAGAAGCTAGTGTCCTTTGTCCCCTGCTGGCCAGGCCCAGGAACCCAAGAAAGTTGAGGATCTCATGAGTCCACCCTCCGCTGCAGTCACACTCTTGTCTCCAGAGGGAACTGGACGGGATCAGGCCAGCCTGTTCGGTGTGAGAGATTCATCTATCCTACTGTGGTTAAATAACTCAAACCCCACTTCAGCATCCCAGCAAGGCAAGGCTCCTTAAGAGCGTGTTTGGGCTGTGGGTTCCTCATACCTTCTGGGTCATTATACAGCACGGAGCTTTGTCCTGGGCTCACCAGATTTGGGGCTTAAGTTTGTGTTTCTAGGGCTACATTTCTTCTAGCTACAGAAGACCTGGATACAACCAATGACTGTGTGCTTGATGGGAGCAGGGAACTCTTTGCTCCTCCCAACCGCAAAGCTCTAGAAGAGGCTACCCAGAGGAGACAGTTAAAATCTGGGGGAAGGTTTAAGAGCTAAAGATAAGTAGAAACAGGACATGATAAGTGTTTTGAATAAAAGTGGACCTGCAGGCTCCTACTTACCTCTGACTATCCGGGTGCTGACAAGGGCTCTGCTTTCTTATTGCTTTTTAAACAGGGAAATTCTGTTCAAGAAAACAATGACTAACCTTAAAGGTGATGATGCTTCTTGTGCTGATTTATAGTATGCCTTCCAGATTTTCAAATAGATTAAAAGCAAACATTTTCATTTTAAAGCACTGGAAAGATCAGAGCCATTCTCTGGAAATAGGAAACAAAAGCTCCTCTTAGTGCAGCTTTGTTGACCATTGAGTGCTCCAAAACTTCAGAGCTGGGAGGAACTGATGTGACTGCTGACTGGCTCGGCACTCTCGTGCCCCCCTTGCCCTTGTTCCGAGGATTTTCTGAAAGTGGAGGCAGCTGCTGACCTCTTCTAGTGGCAGGCGCTGTCACCTTTCCTAAGCTCCCACCCTTACTCCCCAGTTTCCCCTGTCTAGATCCCACTGGCACACACGCACAGCCTCCATCACCGTTATAAACATGACCACCTTCCCTGAGCCTACACCTCCCTATGAAATCTTAATGTCCCTGCAAGCTCAAGTTGTTTTTATGATTTCAAGTTGTCATACCTTTAAGAAGCTAATTATCTCCAAGGGTAAACCATAGCACGCTATAATTATCTTTCTGGGTGGTACTTTCATCAAGTACCGAAGATAAACAACTTATAAAGAGGATAGTAAGTTTATTTGAGCTCTGCTTTGCTGTGCCCTGTAGCAAAGATGTACATCATAGTGGGAGCTTACAGGGAAGAAAAAAGCTCACCTAATGGCAGTTGGGAGGGAAAAAAAACAGGTAGGGGCTCTGGTCCCATGATTCCCTTCAAGGGTTCAGCTCAATGACCAACTTCCTGCTGTTAGACCTCATCTTCCCAAAGCCTCAGTACTTCCCAAGAGCATTAATAGCGGGGAAGCACACTGTTAGCATGTGGACCTCAGGGGATGTGAAGATTCGAACTACACGTAGCCTTCAGTAAGCAATCTGCCTCCTGAGATGAAACTTAAACTCCCAAGAGACAGGCTAATACCATTGTCTCATAGAACAGAAGCAGATGAAGGAAGGTTAGCTTTGTGGTTCCCACAGCTCATTTGAATCAACACAGTCCCTTTTAAAATTCCAGTAAGTGCTGGGGCTGGAGAGATGGTTCAGTGGTTAAGAGCACTGGCTGCTCTTCCAGAGGACCCTGATTGGATTCTCAGTGCCCACATGGCAGCTCACAACTGTCTGTAACTCCAGTTCCCAGGGATCTAATACCCTCTTCTAGATCCAGCATGCATTGCACGCATATGCTGCACAGATATACATGCAGACAAAACACTCATACACACCGAATAAGTAAATATATTTTTAAAAAATGTCTAGTGAGTAGTGTTTGGGGGAAGAACTTGATTTTCCCTTGTCATTAGTTTCTGCTTCATTAAAAATTATGTCTTAATTATTTCCTCTGGAACCAAGAAGACGGTGAGAGAAAGAATAAGTTAAGATCACTGCCAAGGCCAAAATTCCCCTAGAAAGAGACAGTACAGCCTTGTAACTAATAACCGATTTCACTGCCTCTGGCTGTAAGGTCCTGGATAGGTTACATACTGTATGCCTCCATTTCCTCAATTTCAATGTGTACCATAGTTATCGGTATTCAATAAAAGAATACACACTTAATAAATATTGGCAATGATTGCCTCAATTTCATCTGGATATGATATCATAATGTAAGGCTTTGGTTATTCCTTTCTGTTCACAGATGACAGGTAGCCAACAGGTAAAAGTGTATGTTTACTTAAATACAAGAAAATGAAGAATCACCAGATATTTTAAGAAAAGCCATTAACAAAAGACAGAAGTCAATATAGAAAAATAAGAATCTGGGGTAAGCAGAGGAAAATTTAAATACAAACACAAATTGGCTTTCTAGGTCAAATCTCTGGGGAGATGAGAAAAGGTATCATTTTATAAATTAAGAAAATGATGCCCCCCCCAAGAAGCCTTATAAAGGAAAGAAAGAAATTTTGGAAATTACAAGTATGAATTAGAAATGAATTCAGTGAGAGAGTAACAACTTAAACTGAAAAAATATTTGAGGAAATAACAAACAAAAATGGAAAGCCATAATAAAAAGCTTGAAGACCAATTCAAGAGATATAGCAGTTGATTGAGCTCTAGGAAGAAAGTGCGGAAGATAATTTGTTTTTCAAAGAAACAATACCAGAACATGCCCCAGAACATGCCCCAGAACTCACGGGGATGTATTCTTAAACTAGAGGGACAATAAGGGTCTAACACTAAGAATGAGGCCTACACAACACACTATCATAAAACCTCAGGACCTCATGAATAAGTCAAACTTTAAAACAACTTCTAGGAGGAAATATGGTCTACTAGATCAAAAGTTAGGAGTTGTAAATACATCACTTCTTAAAATACCACAGAAATGAAAGCCGAGTAGAGCAGTAGCTTTGTAATAATAAGGCAAAATTCCTTCCCGTCTGGAACTCTATATCCAGGCAAGCTATGCTTTAAGTGCACAGACAGAATAAAGACAATTCTCCACATACACAAAAGTTTATCTCCCTCACACCCTGTAATATATTGCTGGGTTACCATTCTCATGAAAGTATTCATACACACACACCCAACTCGTGCCTCACATGGCCATATGCTTCCAGGAAGCCACACCTTTCTCCGGGCGCAAGGAATAGCTTCAATTAATCTAAGCCAATACTGATAATTCACCACTTCTAGCCGATGATTGTCTTAGAAATAGGCATTTAACTTGGCTAAGATTAATCAAATCTGGGAAAGTCTAGTATAATACAGGAAGTTTTCTGCACTTTAAAAGGGGGCATTATGGCAGCGGGGAAGATCAGAGTAAAGTGTTTGCCTTGCCAGTACAAGAACCCGAGTTTGGTCCCCAGAATTCAGGCAAAAAAGCCACAGGTAGTGGTTCACACTTGAAGTGATCTCGGCACTGGGGAGGCAGAGACCAGTAGCTCTGCGATTCACCGGCCAGCCGGCCTAACTGCTTGGTGAGTTTGAGGCCAGTGAGAAATCCTGTCTCAAAAAACAAAGATGAAATCTTTGGGAAGATGAGAAAAGGAATGACTCCCAAGGTTGTCCTCTGGTCTCCAAATGTCCATGCACAATGTGCAAATGGTTATGCCCCTCTACACACACACACACACACACACACACACATATGCGCGCACACACACATATGCACACACGCATGCACGCACACGCACATGCACATGCCTTCACAGGACTTAGTGTTTGGCTGTGCACGTGAGGACACGATGCTCTTATTGTCTTAACAACCCTGAAGGGAGAATACAAAGCACGGCAGAGAAGAAAGATGAGAAGAACCGGGGCACTTACTGAGGGTCAAACCATTGCATTAACAAAACCTAAAACTGGTCAACATCTAAATGTCTTGTTATGTGAGGGCCAGGATTCAAAGCCTGTGCACTGTGTTCATCTCTCAAGCTGACTTCACTGGTGAAAGCAATCAGAATTTATACAAACACTTACCACATCTGAGCACTTAGGGTCTAGTCTACATTTTTTTTGTTTTGTTTTGTTTGCAGCTCTATGAAGCCTGTGAAGTAGCTGTATCATTTCCCACGTACAAGAAACAGGCTGAAACAACTAGGTGGAATAGGCCAATGTTATTCTCTCTCTCTCTCTCTCTCTCTCTCTCTCTCTCTCTCTCCAGAACAGTAGGTATTTAATGCCATTCTACACCCAGAGCATGCTGACATTGGACAGATAATGGGCACCAACCTCTGCTGAGCACACATAAAGAAATACTCAAAACCATGCTGATCACAGACCTGTACTTCGTAATCATTTGTAGTTCACGTCACTCTTCGTCTGTGTCTTTCTGATTTGTGGTAGCCAGCCCTTGAGATTGCTTCTAGTGGGTCACTCTTTCTGGTATCCCCACTTTCACGGTGTCCACTGTGGTATATAGCTGAATTATATAAATAATAGGATATTAAGCAAATAACAATGTGTGACCACCAAGATTAGATCGTAGAAGACCCAGTGGCTTCTGCTTGTTTCCTTCTGGCTCGCTCACTTTGGGAGAAGTCAGTCTTTTTGTCACACTTACTGAAGAAGCTCCAGAGACAGTGTTTCATGTGCCAAGAAACTGCAGCCTCTGGACAACATGTATGGGAGCTGTCTTTGAAGAACATACTCTGGCCAGCGCTTGAAGCCTAAGCAGCCAGCTAGATCCTTTCAGAATTTCTGTCCCATAGAAACCATGTGATAATGAATGTTTACTGTTTTAAGTTCAGTTTGAGGGTGAGCGGCTACAGAGCAGTATATAACCTAATAGAGCCAGTAACTGAAGATGCTTCTCTTTAACCTCACAGGCAAAAGTCACCTTGATTTATTTATCACTTTGTGCATTTCAACGAAAATATATGGGCCTCTCAAGCATTCGGAACAGAGCAAGGAATGTGCCATTTCAGAAGCTAATTGTCCCACAGTCGCGTCAGTGCAAGGGACAAAATTAACGAGAGAGCATTCAGCGTCTCTCATGCTGACCGTGTCACTGTCTCATAGCTGTCTTCGGCAGAAAGACGCTGGGAATCGATACAGAGTAAAACAAAAACGAAAAACAAAATCCCCCAGCTCAAAGGTTTCCTGAGGTGTTACACAATACTCCCCTGCTCACAGCCTCCCTGCCTCCTCCTCTTCTTACAACACACAGGAGTTTATGGCCTTGGATCAGGCCCAAAACTGTAGATAGCCATCAATCTTGAGAGCGCTCATATATTCTGAACAGTGAAACTGTTCTTGGTTATGGTGTTTATGGCTGGGGTTTAAATAGGAAGCTAATAAAGATAAAATCTGTTGATAAGGTAATCGGACCCGTCAATGGAAAGTTTCCTCTTGCCTAACCAGACTCTGGCTCCCTCCCTGGTTCCTGGTTCTACGTTTAGAGGATATCATTGGGAGGGAGTTAAAACTAACAGAATTAAAATTTGTTTCTCATAGAACTAATTCAGAGGCAACAAGCGCTACTTTCAAACAGTAATGAGTGAGTAGACAGGGTGTGGGGGGGTGTAGTGATATTTTATTTGTGTTTTAATAAATGAAGCTTATCTGGAGATCAGAGTGCCAAGTTAGCCACACATGTCAGTCATGCAGGCCAGGCAGTGATGGCACACACCTTTAATCCTAGCAGCCAATACAGATAGCCATAGAGGCCAGGCGTTGGTGGTACACGCCAGCCCGCACTAGAGAGGACTATAAGACGGGAGGAGACAGGAACTCAGGGTCTCAGCCTGCAGTCACACTGAGGACAGGATTGCCCAGCCTTCATAGAGGTAAGACCTCTCTAGTTTTTTTAAACCAAAACCAAAACAAATGAACAAACAAACAAAACAGGACTTCCCTGTGTAACAACTCTGTCCTAGAACAAGCACTTGTATTCCAGGTTGGCCTCGAACTCACAGAGATTTGTCTGCCTCTGCCTCCCGAGTGCTGGGATTAAAGGTGTGTACCACCACCACCACCCAGCTTGTTTTGTTTTTCTGATCTTCAACTTGAACCCCAATATCTGTCTCTGGGTTTTTATTGCTCGCGCTACAGGGGTAGCTGCTGTTTGCCTGCATAAGTCCTTTGGTTTGTTTGGGCTTTCGGTTCATTTTGAATGAGCAAGCAGAACCTCTTGGGCCAAAACTGCTCAGTCCTTGGCTTGAGTTAGGATAACTCTCAAAAATGAAGCCTTTGCTTTGCTCCAGAGGCACAGGTTCCTCCTGGTCAGGTATCTTCTGGGAGGGCTTGCACAAACATAACCTTGCTTTGTTTCTCAGAAGCAATCAGCATTTGGGTCTACCACGGGCTGAGAGCGCGTACCCATCTGCAGCCAATGTTGCTACAGGTGTGGGATGTTATGGTTCCTAACATCCTACACGTGTTCTCCCTCAACAGTACCGCAGTTTTGTTTCTGGCCTGAGAGGTTTCCTATATTTCCGGTAGTGGGTCTCCTGCAGAAAAGCTGCAAAGTCTTGCAAAAAAGCGACACATAAACACATTCACGCAGAAAATGGGCTTGGCCCTGAAGGAAGATTGCCCCGAGCGCAGGGTGGGATGGAACCCACAGCGTATCTGGAGCTCACGGAAGTCCAGACCAGCCTTGTCTCATCAAGGAAGTCAATTCAGACCCTGAGCCCTTGGGCTCTGATGGACTGAGTAATAGAAATCTGTCTGGTTAAGAATAGCAAATAGACCTGCCTGAGGGCTAAGAGAAGGGAAACGCCTTTAAAATTATGTTAGCACACCATGGCCCAAGAAGGGGACCCTTGGAGGTTTTTAGGTGACTCATCGAAATAATAAATCTGGATATTACCCCTGGGAGCTAAAGATATTACTGGGACATATCAAATTAATACATGCAGGGCATGGAGCTCAAGATAGCAGATAGCCATGAGGTACTTTCAAATGCAAACAGGGGTAGGGAGCTAGTGACCTGAGATCCATTGCTGGACTCCATGTCAAGGTAGGAGGAGAGAGCCCACCTCCATAAAGCTGTTTTCTGACCTCCACACACTCACAAGATACATGCATCTCATCACACACACACAGAGAGAGAGAATAAAAATAAGAAAATCAATCTGAATAAGTCACATAGTTAAGCTTCAATAGCTTCTAAATGGTCATGAAATGGGACCACATCCATCCACACAACTGAAAGTCCGTAATCGGTTTGCAATTGCAGAGTCGGATGGTGCTGAGTCCTGGGAATATAGATGCTGAGAGGGCCTTTATTTTCATACAGATATCATAGATAATATTTAAAGGGTTAGCAGGAAAAGCCTGAGATTTAGAAACATCTCCATTAATACATTCCCCATTGCTGTAACTGCCTAAAGCTGCACAGTTTAGAAATAAAAGAGGTTTTCATAGCTCACAGTTTTAGAGTCTAAACAGCATGGTGATGGCTGTAGCAAGGGGCTTGCCTGTTTCTGTCAC
This sequence comes from Ellobius talpinus, assembly GCA_001685095.1. Taxonomy (NCBI): domain Eukaryota; kingdom Metazoa; phylum Chordata; class Mammalia; order Rodentia; family Cricetidae; genus Ellobius; species Ellobius talpinus. Next base: position 1,976 of record LOJH01015525.1, on the reverse strand, counting down.
ATTATTGTGGGTGGCATCACAGCAGGGGAGGACAAGGTCGCTTGGTGACACAGACTGATTCACTCTTTTGCAACAGCCTTCTGTCAGGAATTAGCCACGTCCTCCTACAGCTATATCTAGTCCTTCCTAGAGCAGGGACCTCAGTAACTACTTCATACTAGGGCCCACTTCATAACAGGCAACACTGCCACACTGAGGAGAGAGCGCCTACCATCTAAATTACCTCCCATCCACAGAAGGATGTAAGTGCCAAGATAACCACTGGGAAAGGTTGGGTCTATTCGTCTTCAGTGGAAGTGGAAGAAGAGGCAAGGGTTAGAGAGGAGTGTTCTGTCTTTCATAGAGGCTTTGTACAACCCTCGCTATAGGCTTGCACAGGTCATTCTAATAAGAACAGAAACTACGAAGAGAAAACAGGTCCTCATCACAGGGCCTCCTACACCCATTTGTTTTAGTTCTAGCTTGACATATGGTTGCCATGATCCCAAGCGGCAGCTAACTCACTGTTGGCAGGGCAGAAAGTTACAGTCCTCCACCTCTTTGCACGGTGCTGAGAAAGTACCCAGGACGAAAGCACTTACACGAACAATTAGATTCTAATGGCTTTTGTTGGCTTCGGAGATAATGGAGGTGGCTATGCCAAATGAAAGCATGAGTTCCTCACAGACTGAATTTTAGAAGTGATTATCACTGTGCTTCAACTGTGCAATGAAGCAGGCTAACCCTGTTTAAATTGTTAGGGGATCGTTCCCACCGACCAGCCTCTAGCCTCCTCCTCCGTCCTCAAGGTCCTCAAGGTCCTCAAGGTCACCACATGATAACCTTTTACGTGACCCACCTTTGTCTCAAACCAGAAGCTTCCTATTCCCCCTTCTCCGTTACAAGGAATTTGCACGTATTTATTTTTAATCAGGCGATGAGATAATCAATACGCAATGCAAGGCAGTGATGCAGAAATAAACTTCGCTTGGCTATTTAGCAGTTCACAGGCCACGACGTGGTCCTGTGCTAGCTCAGCCTAATTTGCAAAGGCAAAACCGTGACCTCCCAGGCCCAGATTCTTCCACATGTTTACCTTCCCAAGACTCCCCCGACTGTGTACCTTGATGGGCAGCCAGGGCAGAGTCAAAGCACCTGGCTCCCTTGTCTACAAACACAAGGGAAATGAAAAGCAGAAAGTCGGGCTGGGATATTTCCAATGAAACAGAACTAGCCCAGGGAAAACAGGGGCCCCGTCTGCATGTCTGGGGAGAGATACCAGTCTCTCCTGAGCAAACTGAGACAGGACCACTGAGGACTCTGGGGGTACAGATGGGATCTAGCCCCTGTCCCTATGTCCATAGTGTAAATGAAATGTCACTCTATCACCAAGAGGGGTAAAGTTCAGACCCAGGCCTCAACTTCCAGGCCATGGCCTACATTGTTCCTCTTCTTCTACTCCTTCCATCCTCCCTCCTTCTCCTCTTCCTTCTCTCTCTCTTCTTTGGCAGGGTCTCTTTGGGTAGCTCAGGCTAGCCTGGAACTCATGACCTTCATGTCTCCACTCCTGAGTTCTGAGAGGATAGGTATATACTGCTATATCAAAAAACCTGCTGTTAAAGCCAAAAGCTGGGGAGAAAACTTGGCTCAGCCCTCTCTATGTGGGGTTTGAACATGGGTTTTCCTCCCTGGATATGTCAAACAAAATTCATCAAGTTACACTATTAACCTACAAAATGAAGATGAGCACAACAAATAAATAGGTCCAGAAAAATCTAAGATGATAACCTAAATATTGATTAATTCTGCATTAATTTCTAGTTAATTTTGAAAATGTAATCAGTCTCTTTGAGTCTCTAGTTTTCTCTGAGAGGTAATGGGACGTTCGTTGCTCAGTGCTGTTTCTAAAGGACTAATGTAAGACTTTAGAAATTCCTCCCAAGCCCTGACTGCTCTTTGGACTGGAAAGGGAGGGGAAGGGGGAATGGGGGGAGGGG